>JAUTBW010095823.1:0-16926 GCA_032361425.1 Peltospira smaragdina | reverse complement strand
GTAATACCAAAATAACATCACATCAAAATACCAACTCTAGAGGGAAACAGTGATACCAAAATAACATCACATCAAAACACCAACTCTAGAGGGAAACAGTGATACCAAAATAACATCACATCAAAATACCAACTCTAGAGAGAGAAACAGTAATACCAAAATAACATCACATCAAAATACCAACTCTAGAGGGAAACAGTGATACCAAAATAACATCACATCAAAATACCAACTCTAGAGGAAACAGTGATACCAAAATACCACCATACCAAAATACCATCTTAGTGACAGAAACAGTGATAGCACAATACCACCATACCACAATACTATCTTAGTGACAAAAACAGTGATGCCAAAATACCACCATACCCAAATATCATCACAGTGACAGAAACTGACACCAAAATACCATATCTCATACCACAACACCATCTCAGCATTGGACACTAATACTGCCTTGTGCCAGTAGTGGACACTACACTGACAGAATCCTGCTAGAATTAGCGACATCGCCGGCAGCAAGCAGCGGTGAACAAACGGCGACCATAATCCAGTTTAAATTAACTGTCTGTTGCTCCAGCCAGCAGCACTGTAGAAGTGTGATATTAATTCCACACATTACGATTAACAGATGCCGTCAGGGCAGGATAAGAATGACACAAATTACATGACAGATGCAAGAATAAAATAGCAGAAGCATTGGTGCTTACAGAATTTTTTTTAACTGGGAGGGGGTATAGAGAAATTCTAAATTTCCGACTATAACTGTACCTAGCTACACATGCATAACAGACAAATAAAAAACTTAAAAATCATGTTATAAATGAGGCTCAGCTAAGGACTATTTTAGATAATCTTATGGCTAAAAAACGTAACTGGTGTTTTTAAATTTTATATAAAGAAAAAAAAGAGAAAATACTGGAGAAAGAGTAAGATAAAAGAAGAGGTTTATTTAACATACTCAACACATTCAGCTATAAAGCACCAGACATATAACTAATGGTTACTATGACAGTGAGAGAGATCCAACCTTCATGACTCAATTTCATCTTTGTCCTCCGGCCTTGGACCCAGTCACAGACCATGCTAGAGGCTGTGCCAGTGATGGTATGTCTGAAACTTGAAAGAGTAAGGACAGGAAAACAGTTTTCCCAACCCATAGTGACAAAGGAAACCTGTTGCCACCTGGGCTACTCCAATTAGCAGCAAGGAATCTTCTATATGCATCATCCTACAACAGTTTTCGTTTCACCAGCTGTATAGCACTGGCTGCAGAGACAAATAGCTCAGAGTCTACCAGGTGGAATGAATGAATGAATGTATGAATGAATGAATGAATGAATGTCTAATGACACTCCAGCATGAAACACAGATTGGAAATTGGGTGTCAGGAAAATGTGAAGTCCACCAGGTGGGATTGATCAGCTACCAAATCCACACTGAGCAGCTGTTCTACCACTGAGCTACGTCCTGCTCCTCCACATACAAAAAGCCGAAAACTAACGCAGAACATGAAAACCAGCCTCGATGGCATAGTGGTCTGAAAAATAAGGCTGGTAGGTGCTGGGATCATATCCTGTTACCGGCTCCCACCCAGAGCAAGTTTCTAACAACTCAATGGGTCACTGAATAAGGCCACTACACACTCCTCCTTCTCACTAATCCTGTAACACAGTTACTACTAACTACTAACCTCCTGTCCTGGACAGACAACTCAGGCTCCTAAACTGTGTGGCCAAGACAGACGTGCGCTATAACAGCTTGCTCTGAATGTGCACGTAAAACAAGTTTCGTTAAGCAGAACATGACACCACTGTTGGTCAGACTACATAATACTGTTGAATAAACGACTTCCACAATGCTGTTTAAATGAACTGTCTACAGCTGAAGTCTGTAAGCTCCTCGGAAGTGTGCGATTAAGTGAAGACATTACCATCAACGCGAGTCTTTTCAGCTCCAGGCCGCACACAAATTACACGACAGATGCAAAACAAGAAACACTGACCCTTAAAGCTACTACATCAAGAATATCTGTATTATTTAAACATTTAGAAAAGACGATCCAGTCATGTTATATCTAACTGGTACACTCCACAGCAGACTCATTATGCTACTATTGCTATTTAGGTCATATATAAACGTTCTGTTAGTACATGTATTATCACAGGGGGACCCACCTCACTTAAACAAAATGACAAAAATTTATTTAGCGTTTGATGATACCTCTTGATAGCGAAGGCTAACAAGTGTAATTCAGGTACTGTAGTGCTTGTATGTTGTATTAGTAACCAGTGTGAAAACATGGTAAATTGATAATGTAACTTTAAACAGAAAATATTAAAAGGAAAACATGGGGTTGGGGGATCTAAATTTGCTATACATATTAACTGATAATTATGTTCTTTATTTTGAAGCTGATTTTATGGTTTTATTTCATTACTAATGTTATTTCACCTGTAAATTACATGAGAATTGTTATTTCACTTTAGTGCAATTCTGCTATCACATTTTAGTGTTTTTCCTAGCGTGTTTTAGGATGGCGGGGCGCCATGCCTTGATAATCTTGCGCCATGCTGTCCCTAATCAGCGCCATCTTGCCCTGATATCTATCAGCCTTTTTTCTTTAGTTTTTTCCTCTTTTTTTATCTCCCGCTTCCTTCCCTCACCTCTATCTTCTCAGCCTCAAGAAGTTTTAATTGGAAAAAGCAACATGTGAACACAACGAAGCGTGACAAGCACTGCAGCCAGTGTGCACTTCTGAGCGCCCTGTAGGCAAAGCTGCCATCTCGAAACCCAGCCTCCATGTGTTACGTAATAAATTGTAATCCACATGCTACTGTCCACAGCTATTTTGTTAATACTGACACTGACAGAATGAAATGTCATTAATGGATATTTTTTGGCGAGGTCGTGTGCTTTTTGCACGGTTCGCCGCTCAGTAGTAATTAAGAAATATAAAGAAGCTAACAAAGATGATCACATCGTAGATAAATGTCAATTAATTGAAACTAAAATTAATTCAGTGTCAATGTTTATTCAAGTAATGATCAAATAGTAATACTCATTAAAACAAAAAACTTTTTAAAAGATCTTAAATTATCTGAATGGTAAACCAGTTTTCTTTGTTTATCCGCCTAAGTTCCACATGCTTATTTATAACCATGTCACCAGTCTACTATTGAACTAGGGACTGGCTCTGTTCCTAACGTTTTCGATATGCTATTAACAGACTGCAGTCAAACATATTTAGTTTTTGTTTGTTGTTTTAATAAAAAATAAAAGAAATATGAAAATGACTAGCGTACATAAATAACATACAACCATAAATACATGAACACAAGGATCTTACGAAAATTATGACATGAATTTGTGAATTACAAATGAGTCATCATATTTTTGGTGCGATCCTCGTGTGAATGTTATAATTAGGCTACTTTAATGTTATGATACAACAACAATTTTTAAAGAAAAGAAAAACGCTTAACAGAACTTATCGCCTTGGCTATAGCATCCACATAACATCAGCCATCGAACGCCGAAAGATCATCATTAAAAATAAAAATAAAAATATATTATTATGGTTGCAGCTTTGCCATTATATAAGGAAAAAAATTTGCCCTAAAAATGGTGAAAGTGCCCCCAAAATGACTAGTTTACCATGCCTTGTCTCATTTCTGGGGAAAACACTAAGTAATTTTTAGAAAATAAGAGTACATTTTCATGTTCATAATGTTAGCAATGGGAGGTTTACCAGATTTGTCATAGATGTTAATTAATTTTTCAATTCCTGCTGATCTTGGATTCGGTAGTGATAAAAATAAACGCAACAGTTGCTGACTGATTATGACTAATCAGAGCTTTCCCCAGGGTGTTTTTGACCGGTATGTAAGCGCTTTAAATTGATTGCTGCTACGCTGATCTCTAGCAAACAACTTGTGAAACTTACATAAGTCACACTATCTCTAATTACTATGATCGCTAAAGTGAAAGTTCTTATGCTAACAGTAACAAATGGTGGACTGGATCTCCGACACCCTATCATGATGTTAGAGCCAGGACATTATTAAAATCTAGACTTTTATTTAAAAAAAAGCAAACTGTAGTGTTTTCTAGGCATGGTAAAGTAAACAATTTGGTGCACTTTTACCATTTCTAGGGCAGACATCTTTATGCCAAGGATGAAAAAATGATGTCAAAAGTCTAGCTTAATTTGGAAAATTAAATTATCTATCTATCTATCTATCTATCTATCTATCTATCTATCTATCTATCTATCTATCTATCTATCTATCTATCTATCTATGGTGAACATTTGACAAATGCATTTTTTGTTATTAAAGAGTATTATCTTTTCAAAACTGTTTGAAATATTTAATTATTCCGTTTAGAACCAAAGATATGACATTTTAAAAATGATAATGTTCTGAAATAAGAAACTGAGAAATTTGCGTAGGAAAATTTACTATGTAAATTCATAATCGAGTCATGATTATCCAATAAAAAATCTTGTGATTTGAACTTATTATGCACTTTGATATTGTGCAAACTAGTGTTTTGATGCTATCAAATTCGATGTGTACTAAACAAAATTATAACATGTTGTAAGACATTGATATATGACATAAAATAGTAAACAAACTTGCGTGTCTTGTGGTCGGCCGTACCCGCCGCCATATTGCTTATTAGCTGAAAATTTCAACACAGAAAGGAGGAGTGTATTTTGTCTGATGTAAGGCAAAATAAGAATGCATATTGTACTAGGCTACACATTATAAACGTTAGGAACAATATATAATTCATATGTTTTGTTAAAACCACAAACGATAGCATTTAATTCAACAAATTTGCACTAAAGCCGATTGAAATCTTTTTTACTTTACACAGTGTCTGATGGATATCAGGGTAAGATAGTGCTGATTGGGACAGCATGCTGTAAGACTATCATGCTAAAACAAGCTAGCGAAAACGCCAGCTGATTGTTTTTTATTTTAGCTTAATTTTTTATTTTTATTTTTTATTATAGGTGCTGCATATTGCCAGTTCATGGATATGTTGTTTCCAGGTAATGTACTTTTCATTTATTTTTTAATTACCATTAATTAATTTTGATATATTATTATGATGATGGTAGTGATTATCCATCAGCTCTAATACATTATTCAAGTGTGTTGTAAAGGTTATACAACTTAAGTTGGGTTAAAGACCAATGAAAGCAGTGAATAACTATTAATTGTAGAGGCATTTATATAGGTGTATCACCTGTTTGCCATGCCACTTCATGTATTACATATTGTTTTTGTTTGTGTTTTATTTTAGTAATTATTACTTTGGTTAAAAAAATAAAATAAAAATTATAAAAAATTAATGTATCAATCATCGTTAGATTTAACTTATTTTTTAGTTTTGTAATTACAGTAAATTGGGAAGCAACTAATTGTGTAAAAATAACAAAAACCCACTATAATACTGATTTGGGGGCACAGTTATTTGTATTATATAATATTTTGTATTAATATTTTGAAAATAACCCAACATAAAATTGAATTTATAATTTACTGATGGTTCTAAGCATGGGATGGTAAAATGGTTTAAACAACTGTTTTAATTAGTAGTTATAACTATATTCATATTTTAAAAAGTTTCCCTGTTTGTTAAAAAAGTAACCTTTAAGTAAATATTTACTTCTATTTTTAAAATGTATTTTCTTTTATGTACATGTATGTTAGAAGTATATTTTTCTACTACTATATTCCATATTACACAAACCATAGTTTGAACATAGATTTTCTTTTTAAAACTAAGGCATCTTGAACTCCATAGGTATTCCTTTTTGTCCTATCTTTTTGAAATGAGTGGACGAAATTGATATTGCTGTATCAGAGCACCTGAGCTTGTTATCACTTAGAAATAGTGATGTAAGATAGTTTTATCACTTGCATCAGCCAGCGGCAAATAAATTCTGATGCCAGAACGAACATGTAGATCCCTCAGTGACTGAAACAGCACTGCTGTGTGGCTGTTAGTTTAACTCGGTGTAAAGATATGTGGGTATCTTAATGACTTTCCAAGGTTCACTGGCGAGTGAAAAAAGAACCTGGTTAGAATTCATGAATTTGTATAGTATAGACAGGGTTAAGGAATTAGCTTAGGTGAAAATACTTAGGAAATAATAGGCAATTATTTTGTGTGAATTTTAGCTGGCATACCTTCATAATAAGACTTTACATTAAAAATACTATTGATGTTACAATATTAATGTAATTTGTATATAGTTACTTTGATTAAATTTAATATAGGGACTTGAATGTTTTATTTTAAAAAGTGTAAATGGGTAACATTTTGTTTTAAAATATTGGTAGGTATGCCTTGATGTCCTAGTAGTGAAGGTTTCCATTTGACATGTCAGATCAATACATGTAATTTATCAGTAAACCACTACTGATTAAAGTGTTGTTTGTCATAAAGTGTTGTGTGTCGTAAAGTGTTGTGTGTCATAGAAAATATGTTATAAAATTTTATTAAAAGTATTATATAATTTTGATACTGTTATGTTAATTTGTATAATTAAAAACATCAAGTATTAAATAATTAAGAAATTTTGAAGTCAGTAAAATTCAAGTATCATAGTTTGATGTTTTACTAAAAATGTTTCCTGTAAATAAAAATTCAGTTTTTATAAATTATTTTTAGTAGTAGTAGTAGTAGTAGTAGTAGTAGTAGTAGTAGTAGTAGTAGTAGCAGTAGCAGTAGCAGCAAAATGAATAGTATTGAGTGTTGAATTTGTTTTTTTAAATAATAAATTTTAAATGTTAATATGTGTAATTTTACAATGTAATTTTTTTTTTTTTTTTTTTTTTTTTTTTAAATTTAAATTTTTTTTTTTAATAATGCTGTAAAAGTGTTGCATTAAAATCACATATATAGATGTCACTTAAAACATTTTAAAGGTTTTTATAATGACTTTTTTTTGGTACAAAGCTGTTGGTACTTTAACTAATGTAAGAACATATAAGCACATGTATCTTATCTCATTTCCTGATCTGTTAGGTTATGGAGGAATGCAATCCTCTCGGCAGTGTAGAACTGCAGGTGTCTTCTTCTGGTACTAGATCTGAATAAATCTGGCTTTCTGCAGCTAGTAAGCGACTGTGTGTTTTCAGGAAATCCATTAAAATGATTATGATATTTGGCTAATGGTATAGGCATAAAAATAGTTCATATAATAGGTCTGTTAAACAAAAATATTATGAATGTCTAATGTTGATTAGGGAAAATGATTGTTAATTGTTTCAACCTTAATTAGAAACTATTATATTTTAGAATGTTGCAATAAATTATTAAAATAAATAATCCCTGAAAGATTCATTGTCTCTAGGAGCCATGACATGTGACTAACATAACAAATGGCATCAGTAACATCTTCAGACCACAACTGCTGTACCATTTCATGCCTTACAATACTTATTATCCAGGCAGGAAAAGAAGTCTTGTATTGATTTAGAAAGTACGATCTAGATGTCTTACTGTTGTCTGAGATAGGCTACCTTCATTGTTTATTGTTGTTGTGGCAACTGTCAGTAATTAGCTGATCTGAGTCTCTTTGATGAGGGATTTGTCTGCTGTCAGGCCAGTTAGATGCCTTCACTAATAGATGAGATTCCATTCCCCTCAGATTAAGTTTCCATCACCCATATATTGATTTTTAAATTGAATAGCATGTCCAAACTATCTGAAATGTCATTGGTCAAATTACTATTTACCGTCAATATTGAAAATATAAGTGATGTATAATAGTATTTATAAAAAGGGTAATTTGATTGTGTGTATAGTGACTTTTCATTTTGGGTTTTAGTCTAATTAAGACAAATAGGTTATATATTTTACAAATACTAAAAATGAATATAATATACTGAAAATTCCTATTTATAACTCTTATCATAAGTATATGTGGAAATGATTCAGTAGTTCTATTTACAAAAGATAGTTCAAATAAATCATAAATATGTGTTAGACACAAGTTTACAAAATGAGTAATATTTTAATAGTATTCTTATTTAACAATATGTTACATGGGGTTTGCCACTGAGCTATTTCACAAAAAAGAAATTCACCAGTAAATAGGCCACAGGAGCCTATTTTATTACATGAACATAAATATTGTGGATATGTCTCAACATGTTTGTACTAATTCTACTGCTGTACTACATGTACACACACATCTGACCTGTGTTAAATTTTCTGATTTGTCCAGCTTCATTCCAATATTGATTAATGGTTGCTACATTAATTAGGTTATAGTGACCTATTTTTGTTATGAAAACAGAAAATGTCTCCCATATTTGAATTTTATGTAGCCTGCACTATTATGGTAGTTTTAGTAATGACCTATTTTTGTTAAATGAATGGAAAATATTCAGGGTTTGTCTCCACAGGTTTGTACTACAGTAACTGTACTGCATGTACCTACACACACACATCTGATTTATGTTTACAGTGCTCAGTGTTTACGTTGCTATGCTAATTAAGTCGTGGTAAATTCCATTCCAAAGCTCAGAATGCATGTTTAAATGTATGTCACTGATACATACTGATCTAGTACTGAACAGTCATCTAGTAATATTTATTCCAGTTTCAGCTGGTGCTTTTTTACATGAAATGAATACATGAAAGGATATAGATTTTTAAAACACAATATATATATAAATCATAACACAGTAACAATAAATCTGTCCAGAATGGCAGTGGGAAATAAGATATGCAATAATGATAAAAGTATGAGCAAAAGCAATAATACATTCAAATCTTGATTTGTTCCATTCTTAGTTTTCTCTCTCAGATTGACCTGTGTCTATATATGATTATGTGCATGTAGCAGTCATTTTTTTATTCTATGTTTGCAACATAGTGTTTTAAAGATATTTTTCCTTAATATGTATCTGTGTTGCTAAAACTAGTTTCATAGAATAAAGAAAAACTGTATGATGCGAAAGTGCTATATTAGCGTTTATTGGTTAAGAAAAGTGGTGCTGTTTATATAAAATACTGTTTGTATCAGAATAGTTGTGTATTACTTAATGGTGGATTTTTTCATAGTTGAGACAATTCAGAAATTGTCTCCATAAAACCAAATGCTTAAAGTAATTTTTGTTTAGCTAAAATATACAAATATCTCTTTTTGTCTTTCATATTTTAATGTATTGAATAATATTATTTTCTTTTAATTGGTAAATTTTAATGTGTGGGAAATACAAGGGGTGCAAACAAAGCATTCAGTGGTATAATGCCCATCCAGTTTGAGGTGATTTGGGATCATTCCCCATCATTGATGAATGATCCACTGGGTCTTTGCTGTAATTAATCAATTTGCTGTACATATAACTTATTTTTTAGGTTGAAAATATTTGGTTAAATTTAACAATAATTTTGACTTAGCCCCTTCCCTGATAATTTGTCTGTATTTAAAATATTGTCATGGAAAGATTTCTAACTTTGATACAACCCCCCTCCCCCCAAAAATAAATAAATAAAAATTTAACTCTTTTTCCCCTTGTTTTTAAAACAATTTTGTTGTTGTGTTAAATGCATCATTTTATAACTATATTAATTTGTATGTAGTTGTATATGCTTCACTGAATTGTAAGTATTAACAAAGGACTCACTATTAAAAACTGGTACAGTATTTAATAACTTATCTAGTGTTTGGGGTATATCAGTTTTAATGCTTTTTTCATCTTTGCTTTTCTTTTAATGCAACATGTGATAAACATGCCTGGGGTATTTGTTTGTTTTTGCTGACTGGCTGACCATTTCAGGTGTACTGCTCACAAAACGAGTGAAATACAACACCAAATTAGAACATGAGTATATACAGAACTGGAAGTTGCTACAGAGCAGCTTCAAGAAGTGTGCTGTAGACAAGGTGAGATTGGGAGAAACCCGACTGACACAGGACGTGGTGATGGTGTTCGGGCAGCAGCAGCGGCACTTGCCCATGCCGGCTGGAATGTTGACGTTTTTTGCAGCTTACAGCATGACTAATATTTCTGTCCTCTTTTGTCTACCCTTCATTCCACATTTAGCTCGGCCAATGAGAAGTGGCTGATGAACCTGTGTATTACTATTAGTCATATGTCGTATTATTATTTTATTATAATAATTATACTTGGTGCATGTAAGTTGTAACAGTATAGTATCACCCAATTGATACTTAGATGGGCCACTGAGGTAGTCTATTTTAAAATTAATTTTCATGTGAAACAGATATACATGTGTACTTAAAGATTGATTAGAGAAAGTAATGGAAGTGAAATTTGTATTAGCAAGTCGATACACAGAAATGAGTACTAATAATTGAAATTTATATAATATTGAGCAATGCTCTATGATTTGTATTTAATATTTAATGTAACTAAATGTTCAAATGTTCAGTCATATTCCTGTAATTATTCTATCGTGCTATATAAATGTGATGATGTATACAGTTTTCTCATCACTAAAGTTGGTTGAGCTAAATGTGTATGTTTTTATGACAGCACTGTTGTCTTTTTGTATACGCGAAGTCCTATTCTCTTCAAAATCCCAAAGGCTATTTCCAGTGATATTTTAACATTGTTTTGGGTTTTTTTATTTATTGGTGGTATAATTTTACGCCTTTGCTGTTTTTTGAAGAGGGTATTTTTGTGTGTAAATGAAATACAAACCAGTTAAATTGTTTTTGCATGCCTCTAGATGCAAAGAAAGAGAAAGAAAAATTAATGTAAGCATGTCAAACATGTTGCATGGTTTAAAAATAAATTAAAATGTATTACCAGTGATATTGTTGTAGGCCATAAACCTGATACTGATGCTGCATTATAAAAATCCCATATGAGAAACCAAATTCAGTTGTATTTGATTAAAGACTAAATTATTTTTAATGTTTAGTCAACAAATTATTGTTTTTGTTATTATTATTATTATTATTATTATTATTACTTATTATTACTTATTAGTTATTATTAGTTATTATTAGTTATTATTAGTTATTATTATTACTTATTTAAAAAAAATTTTAATATAAAAAATTAGTGCACATTGCTCAAACCATGCAACTAAGACTGAAATAAATAATTATAAATTAAAAATATAAAACCTTTTAAAAGTTTTTTTTGCAAAATTGGTTTGTTTTTCATTTCTGTTTATTCTAAGCAGTTCCGATTGTTATTTCAACCCCTGTTCTGCAAACCAAAGTGATGCCATTGAAAAACTGCACTGCATGACCATGATAAAGCCAAAAATTCTAAACCCCTCCTTAGCAAGCCTCTACAACTACTAACCCACTCCATTGAGGTGCGATGCTCCATTGTTCCCATGCTCAGTAGTAGTACAATGTGTGTTTTAATTCTTGCAGGTTCAGTACAATTGAAAAAGTTAAAATTCAATACGAAATTAGAACACGAGTACATAAACAATTTCAAGACACTACAGGCAGCTTTCACTAAAATGGGTGTCGACAAGGTGAGTCTCGCTCATCTAGGTGCTGCATTTGTCATCCATTTTGTTCAGACTTGTAACGTGTGTGTTTTTGTGTTTCTTCTCCATGCAGAATTGTTTTTCAAATTTGCTTTTTACCTTCTTTGCTTCCAACCTTTGAAATACCTCTCCTTGGTGGTTCTTTTTAGGCGTATAGTCCAAATTACTTTAGATAATAAGTTGAAACACATTTTTATTATTTTAAAAGTATAGTTTTGGTTTTTTGAAGGAGGGATTGAAGCTAAACATTGTTAATTTTTAAATTAATTAATGTAAAGTTAATGCAGTTGAATAAAATATTATTTCTATTTATGTATGCATTTAAATAAATAAACTGCTTTAAGAAGGAAAGGAATTAAACTTGCCAACAGTAATTTATTTTGTACAATTATTTTCTATTAGAGATGATGAAAATATTTTACCCAGTAAACTAAAAACAATTTACATTTTTTTTTTTTTTTTTTTTTTTTTTTTAAATATATATTTGTTTTCATATTTCATTCTTTTTCTATTTTTGTTATTCTTTTCTTTAAAATATGTCTAAAGCTAACAATATAGTTTGCTAAGATTTCGATATATTAAAACACCACTGTTACATGTATTCCCATTATTATGAGCATACCAGTATATACTATACACAGTGTAAGCTGTTACTCATCATTCTGATGAATGGTCAGTCTGAAATTTATATACATAAATTTCTGGGACTTTTTCAATTATCATAAAGATATTTTCTAAACCAGCATGGCCATTAATAAAAATGTGTTTACAACATCTTTAAAAATAAAATAAAATAAAATAATAATAATAATAATAATAATAATAATAATAATAATAATAATAAATATTATAAAACAATTACAAAATATAAATTTTTGTTAGAACCAATCCATTTTCTGGTATCCCAAGGGAAGTTGGTGTTTTTTTCCAAAACTGTTTGAATTATAAGCATATAATACACTTACATTTGATTGAAAATAAAGTAAATTTTGTACTAGTCTGTTTATCTGTGTGCTTTTCATTCTTTGTTTTCACAACATACATGTATCAGTGATACTCACAATATATTCATAATGGTTTTAATTTTCCAAATAAGTTTTGAAATTTAAACTGGTAACCCATTTGAAAAATAACAACAACAACAAACAAAAAAGAATTGTTTAAACTTGCTAAATTATAGATTTTAGGTTAAAGCTATATATATACCTCAATCAGTTTTTACTTTTCAAACAAAGATTTTTAACACCAATATAAATATTTAAAAAACAACATTGTTGTCAATTCAAAGTTAAATAAATAAATATAATATTTCACCATAATCACATTTCATAACTGATGTCTTTCAATAAAGTTTCGTGTATTTGGGGTTCTAAACAATATTTTAGTTACAGGTATGTACCAGGTTATAATAGACACAGGAATGGTAGCACATCCATTGACATAGAACTCAACTGATGTGTAATTGACCTCAGTTCATTCCCCATCAACTGAGGCACTAAGTCATTATACATTGCCAGTGTTTATATAAATGTCACACAGTTGTAGTGTAGATGACTGTTTAAATGCCTGGCTAATGTTTGGTTGATCTGAGATCTAACCATATCGAGCCACTTCTGATGTTAATTTTTAGAGGTGCTTTTTCCTTTTCTGTATACACAAGAATAATTTCAGACATGCTGACAGTCATTAATAAAAATGTGTTGACTGCATTGTTGAGTAAGTAAATATGGTATCTTAAAATGCATTGCCTACATCATTTGATGGTAGTGGCACATAACTTGTGTAAGCACCCACCTGATGTAAGTACCCACCTCATACATGGTATTTAAGAAATCCATCCTTGTCGGTATAAGTTTTTTTATCTTCCAAGAAAATAATTTATAGTGCAAATAAATATATCATTAATAAAATAAGTTGAGTGCATTGTCGAATATTTATTATTATTATTATTATTATTATTATTATTATTATTATTATTATTATTATTATTATTATTATTATTATTATTTAAAGATAATTCTGGTACCCGAACTAAAATGCTGTAATGCTATACTAATCTGATATAGACTGCTGCTGATTAATTATTCTTTAAAAAAATAATGAATTAGAATTTAATATTTAAAAAAAGCATAATTAAACCTATTTATTCCCATAATATCGCTTCTTATTAATACTTTTATACCTAATATCAAAATAAGTATATATTCTGCTATTAATACATCATTGTTTACACAGTGATGCAATATTTCCACTATAGTAAATTTTTAAAAAATAGAACCAAACAGTAGTTGATTATGTTAAGATTTATACACCCTAATTTGTTTTGACCAATGTCGTTTAAAGAACATGTTTTCAATATGCTGGAGACAGACTTCTTGCTGCCTGTGGTAAGTTTGGAATTTTTACTTTACCTGTAAGTTCTTATGTCTTATTCACAGTACAAGGTAATCTATAACAAGTCCATACAGGCAGCATAGTTCCCGGTTGTATCCCTTATTTCTGTTCAGAGTAATCTTACTGTCCTTCCAGCAGGATAAACTTTGTAAAGGAAAATTGCATGGACATTGTCAATAATACCTACCTACAGGCATTGATTTCTAATGCTATTTCCGTGTTAATCTCTTGCACTGGTTTTTTGTTTTCTTTTGTCTGCACTTTGGGTCTAGGTTGCTGTTGCTGTTGTTTTATTAGCATGTTAACCTACTAATTCTTTAAAATGTAATAAAATTATTATATATTATCGGATGTATACTGTCTTGTAGGGTATATAGACAAATTAAAAATGTGTTGAATACAGTTAACCTCTGAAAGGGAATGCATATATCATAATACTAGACTATTTGTCATAGATACAGCAGGTTTTAGGTCACCATACAGGATTCAGTGTTAACTTCTTTAATCAGTAGACCAGTGGACTAGTAGGTCTGAGAATGTACTCAACCTGATGCAATATCAACTAGACCAAACTGTTAAATGACAAATATTCCCAAAAAAAGAGCTTCTTTAAAAACACCACCACCAAAACTCCCATCCACTTCATATTGCATATATGATTTTAAGAATATACTTAATAATTATATAGTATAACTAACTACAATATGAAAATACAGAATTGACTGCATCGCATCTACTTATAGAATCAGGGATTTCTGTGTATTTAGTTTAATATTACATCAATCCTATGGTGGATGAGAATGGGAAATATTGTTTGTAAATTGTAGGATTACTGAATGGCAAATTATAATTCACCGTTTATAAATTATCAACCCGACCAGTTGGGCTAGTGAGAAACTGTTATGACTAGACCAAACCTGCTGTTTACTAGTTATTGTCATTCAGACATGCATTAATGTCAAACCCTACTATAGCATGTCCACTGGGTAGTTTTCTTTTCAGAATTAAGAGAAAGTTTTGTCAGATAATTGTTAAACTTCATAAATAGAAAGGAGTGGGACATAGCTCAAAGGTAGAGCATTTGCTCCTGGTACAGTGGGTTGTTGGATCAATCCCACATAGTAGATCCATTTGGGTTATGGTTCATTCTAGCCAGTGCCTCACAACTGGTATGAAAGAAACTGTAATATGTGTTTTTCTGTCCATGGGATAGTGCATATAAAAGATCCTTTGCTGCTAATCAGAAAGAGTAGCCCATTTTCTGGCACCATGGAAACAGTATTTATTTGATTATATAGGCTTAAAAGAACCCATTTGCAAGTGTTATACTACTAGTATTTGAGTTTTCTAATTTAATTTATAATTTGGTTAACTACTAAAAATGATCATTGCTACAAAAAAAAATTGAATTATTTTTGAAAAAATTAAAAAGGTAAACCTGTACATTTGTTGATAATTTTAATGCATTATATTACTAAATTATTTTATTTTTATCTTAAAGCATTTGAAATTTAATACAAATGTTAATTTTAAAAATAAATATATGCCATCCTGAAGATGTGTATGTGTACATGTCTGCTTGCATGTGGGAATATTTATATATAATTTGTGTGTGAGACACATAGAAATATATATACTCTCACGTATGCACACACGCTGTATGCACATACATGTTCACACTCCAGACATGCATATATACATACGATATACACTACACATAAAAATAAAAAAGTACTTTAACTTATAACTCGTTTTGTCTTGTGCACTTGGCTAGGTGGTTCCCGTGGAAAAGCTTGTCAAGGGAAAGTTTCAGGACAATTTTGAGTTTGTTCAATGGTTTAAAAAGTTCTTTGACGCCAACTACCAGGGCCAGGAGTATGATGCCCTCCAGATGAGGGACGGGATCCAGGTGGGGTCCTCCACCAAGTCCGTCATGAACAAACCCCACCAGCGTGTAGCGCCAACCAACACCAGACCCTCACCCAAGTCAAGTAAGTGGATCCTCTCTTGTATTAGTAAATTTGTTTGCTCTTTTCAGAATTTCAAAAATCTAATAATTAACACTTTTCTGCTCTGCTAATATTGAATGTATTGAATGTTACACCAAACCAAGGTAGTGGTAAAAGTGTGTGGATTTTGAAATAATTTCTGTTTTTGTTTTTAAAGCTTTTGAAGATATTTAGGCTTTAGTTGGGACAGGGACAAACGACAATAGTTTAACAGTTACAAAGCTTTGGTTTAAATCTGTAGACTTTTGTAGCAGTCATTTGTTCAAACAGCAACAGATGTAACAGTCACTAAGCAGTGGTTTTAAATCTATACATTTCTGTAGCAGTCAGTTGTTCAAACAGCTTGATACATACCAAGTTGGTGGTGAGTCACCCTGCACTGCAGTGCACTGGTCACTGGGGGGGGGGGGAGAGACATTCTTGTCAGTTGCTGTCATATCATTGAGTCTGGTGAGAACAGGACTTGGTGTCTGGATAGAATGAAATCATAAAAACAAATAGAAAATAACAATCTCCAAAGTTGATATATTTAATTATTAATGCATATGTGTTAGATATGTATTAACGATATATTTATCATAGTATGCATGTACTAAGGTTAGCAGCATTTAAAAATCCCACACAGCCCCCAAGGTATTATTATTTATTTTAAAAAAAGAAGAAAAAAAAGTACTAGAAATCAATAAACTGTGCAGTCATTGAAATTATTTATTGTACAGATGTTGTCAGGTTCTTATTTTTTTTATTATAATTTTTTTTAATATATTTTAGTTATTCAATATATCAATACAAATTTCAGACAATGCTGCTTAATCGATTTGATTTAACTTTATTAATTTAAATATGTTAGTGTGTGTATAATACATTAAAAAAAAAATGTTGCAATGTTTATACAGCACCTTAATGAAAATCCAAATATAAATAGGGTATGAGAGGATTAACTATTTCCTCCCTCTCTCTCTCTCTCTCTCTCTCTCTCTCTCTCTCTCTCTCTCTCTCTCTCTCTCTCTCT
>JAUTBW010095801.1:0-10000 GCA_032361425.1 Peltospira smaragdina | reverse complement strand
CACTCGTGTCAACATATTTATTGTAAAAAAGGACTGCCCACCCCCCCCCCCCCGGATTTTGACCAGGGTATGGCCCTGCCTTTGTTACACCAGCTGTAGACATATGAAGCTTATTTTTATACAGGCCTATATAAACATTAAATATACATTACCAAAAACAATCAGTTCTCGTAATGTTGGAAATTTGTCATTTTGCTTTGGTAACAAATCCCGCACAACCATTGTGAAGAGATCTTGATCATCTTCATCTTCTGTGATGCCTAATGACAAATCAACATTCAGTGGAGCAGTTTTACTACAAGAATTATCTTTCCATTCTAATCTTGCTCGGTTTAGAAGATGTTCATCAAAACGATCAAAATGTTCGCAATATAATATTTTTGCGCCACACAGTCTTCTGTTTACCACATGTGGCTTGTTAATGTAGACAGAAACTGCCTTCGTAAATCCTATTTTATCACCCGAAGTAACAATATAGTTTTGCAGCCCGTGTAAGGTCAGTGTATTGTCATCGCAATCTTTGTTACATACTAAATCACACATTTTATATTTTAATTATGCATTAAAAGTCTAACAAAATGTTACTAAATAGGCTAAAACTAATATATATTGTCTAAAAATATAGTTTTTGTCTCAATTCATGGAAGCTGACATTTTTTTATTGACTGTCTCCTTGTTGTACGTTAACTGTAGTTATTGCAATAGTGGCGAAATACAATGCACAATCGGTGTATAATATTAAAACACTTTTTTCTTCTTCTTTTTTTTACTTTTAATTAAAAAATTGTAAGTGTATTAAAATAGAACTAGAAAATATGTATAAAATTCACAAATGCTTGATAAATTATTCAATTTAAAAACCGGAAATGACACAATTAATGTAGGGCGCCATATTTGATTTATCACGACGAATGATGTCCGTGTGTTTTGGTCCATGCTTATGCATTGTGGAATTTTTGCCTTTTATATGTTTAGTAACACTGCCATTATTCGGAGCGTTTTGTGGAGTAGATGTTATTTTGAGACTATCTTTACTGTTATGTATTCATTCGATTATTGTAAGCTACATACCGAAAAGTCTGGTGAGCACTAACAAAAATCAAAAGCCGTGGCAATTTAACTTTTTGTATTCATTTAATTAATTTTCATGACAAAACTCATAAACACTATTGCCAGTCACTGAAGTTGTAAAATAGTTAGCATGTTTGCTGTGAATGTAATGGATCATGGGACCTTTTAAACTGGTGTTATAAAAGTATTTTTAGTCTTACACTAGGCTCTATTTAGGCCCTGTCAACATTTCATCAAATAAAGACATCTTGAAAGGACTTTATCTTGGCACTGTCATTTGATCTAATCATAAGGCTAATACTAACTCTATCCATAAACCTTACCCTAACCAAGGGATCTTCCTTAACAGTAGTCTAGTAGTCTGAGACTACCTGAAAATTAACAGGAACTGTAAACAGGTAGTTTGTCGGATTGGCTGAAATTAAAGTAATTATTCAGCACAAATGTAACATTTTGTGTATTTTATTTAACCTGTTTCAGAGGGTAGAAATATAGAGGTTTGTTTTTGATAACAACAGTTGTATTGAATTTAATTTGACTGGATCCATCATGTCACATTTATGTGCAGTGCATGATGCAGATTATTTTGGTCTGAGCTAAGCATGCACAAGTTACGCTGATATATTTTTAAGCCAGTGCAGTCCACCAAAATAAAATAATTTTGAATTAGAACATAACTGGATTTTTTTACAGTTTCATAGCATGATAGTGTAAACTGCCATCATCACGTATATAGTAACTTTGGCTTTCCAGATATCTTTGATAATTATTTTATCATTTTGCACAGTTCTTTACACTGTGTTTTAAAATAATTGTTAAATTGTTAAATACTTTTTAATCAAGCATCATGTTCTTCATTTTCATTGTTTTTTTGACACCAAATAGCTGATCTGTTTTTTTCCTGCTGGGCTGTTGTTAAACATTCATTCACTCTTTTTTTCCATTATTCTATAATTGTATACATTTATTATCTTTCCAGTATTCTGTGATTCCCTACCTGGAGCTGTGCCTACTGGTGGGTCTGCTGGTGCTGCCAATCAGCCTGACGCCGGCGCCGCTTGTGTGGCTGTACGACAAGCTGGTGTGGCTGGCTGAGCCTTTGCTGCTGCTTGCCGAGGTGGTCCTCGCACAGAACTTCATCATGCGATGTGGACAGCGCGTGGCCGACAACATTGACGATGATGAAGAGAATGCACCAAAATGGAAGGTAGTCACATGTATTTAAAACTCTTTATCTTTATGCAGTGATTACAATTAGGGATTTTATTTATTTGTTTATTACATTAATTTTTTTTTAACTTAAGCAAAATATATTTGTTATTTGTTTGTTTTATTTATTTGTTTGCTTGTTTGTTTTATTTATTTATTTGGGTGTAAACTTGTAAAGTCGCACAGTACTATAAATAGTGAAGTGAACTAGTGACTGAGTAAACACACACAATGATCCCACATGTAGATTTAACACAACTGCAGCAAGGTTTATTTGTCAGTCAAGTTTTGTGTAATGATCAGTTTGTAATTAATGTGTTTATTTATTTATTTGTGTATTTATTTATTTTATTTAGCTCTAATACAATGAGTTAGTAATTTTTGTTGTTAGTTGTTAGTGTGATGGAAGAGCTATAGTGGCCATTCACTTACTAATTTGAACCTTTAAAAACTATGAGTCTGTTGGGTGATAATTTAGACAAGTTTGCACCATTGAATTAGGTATCACTGAGTCATGATCAGCCCTTTGTTAATACTAACTGCACATTTCTGTTTTTCAGGCTCTAGTGATCATCTTCTCACTCATCTGCTACTTCATCAGCTTATGGCTTGTGGTAAACTTCTGTTTGGAATCTTCTCCCATACAGTTATGGTAAGAGTAATTAAAAACAAATCTTTACAAATTAGGTATGGGTTTTTGTTGTGTGGTGTGTTTTTTTGTACAAAAGCTAATGTGCAGAACAAATATTTTTTTAATGATGTGCTCCACATATTTTAACTGTTTCTATCAGTTCACTGATAGTGGTCAGTGTCTGACCATACATTAGGCAGATATTTACACCACTGGGTTGCAGCAGTGCCTTTAGTAAATTGTTAAATTACAAACACGTCTTTGTATGATTTACATATACAAGTATGATCAGCTGTAAGTTTGAATTAAAATTACTATGTCGAGAATATTTTTATTTAAACATTTATGTTACGTCTTATTGGCATGCTTCACACCAGTCTCATTATGCTACTATCAATATTTGGGTCACATTCAAATGCTCAATGTTAAGACATGTTCTTTCATGGGGAGACCTGCCTCACTTAAACAAAATGGTGAAATTAGAATTTTGCGTTTAATAATATCCATTAATAGTGAAGGCTAACAAGTGTAATTCAGGTACTGTAGTGCTTGTATGTGGTATTGGTAACCAGTGTTAAAACATGGTAAAATCGACAATGTAATTTAAAAACTTTGCTTTCATTTGTAGGCTGGTGTTTCTGGTTCTGGTTGTGTTGATAACGATGCACAACATGATGTGGATGGCTCCGGAAACAGGTTCTGTTTCCTCACTTACTTTTCTATCTCATTAGCAAAGATCATAGAATAAATTATAACAATAAATAAGGAACATTTTAAAATTTTAAATAGTTGTAATTAATGGAATAATCATATTATTTAAAAAAAAAAAAATCTACTTGAGAATGTTCACAGCAA
This sequence comes from Peltospira smaragdina, assembly GCA_032361425.1. Classification (NCBI taxonomy): domain Eukaryota; kingdom Metazoa; phylum Mollusca; class Gastropoda; order Neomphalida; family Peltospiridae; genus Peltospira; species Peltospira smaragdina. The sequence goes on along the minus strand of JAUTBW010095801.1, from coordinate 6,234 downwards.
TAATAATAACAACAGCATTATTTGGCGTATTTAATGGCAAACTGTGTTCAATGTTTTTACAGGTATTATCAGTGATGCTGCATTCTGCAGTCTTTGTAGCATCGTTGTACTTTACGCTATGATGGAAGAAACCAGACACGTTCGACATCCTCTTCATACACCTACAGCATGGAACAAGTGAGATTTTAATAACTAAACATATTCAAGTTAGATATAGATAGCACTTGAGTGTTTTGGTGGGTGAAAGTCATATTAAGGATTCAGGATATAAAGTGTTTGTCTTTGAATGACATGTGGTATCATAATTATGGTAAAGATAATTCACATTTAGAGCAAGTCTCTTATGTATCTTATTTATTGGGGTATTATTCTAGCAGTATCTGATATTTTAAATTTAAATGCCAGTTACAGAGCTCACCCTGATTAAAATGTATTAGCCAGATACTAAATACTGTATTCATTTTGTAAAAAAAATTGCAAGTGTCTAATATCTGTGGGCAGGATAAGCCTTGATAAAAGTATTTTGTAAACTAATCACAAAAATTAATTTACAAATTATAATATGTTGCAGATCTTACAACAAATCCTATGTTGATGTCTTCTATTCCATTGCCTACATGAGTGCAGGTATGTTGTTTATTTTATTGTTTGTATTTACTTTCATTGCCACTTGAGGTTCAAGCACATTGTCATTGGCACATCTCAGCTATTGGGCTGTCTGTCTAAGACTGAGTATATACAGTTTTCTGTTAGTTATTATTGAGATAATATAGTGTAGGCCTTCTGGGCCTTTAAAAATCTGGTCAGCACCAACTCAGTTTGCAGACTTTATTGTCCATTTGAACTCGCAAAGGCGTTATCCTAGGGTAAGAAATACAAACATCTGCAGGATGCAGTAGACAATAAGTCAAAAATAAAAACAACAATTACGCTTATCTCTATTGTAAAGTGATGTTTCTCCACAGAACTAACTTTATATTTGATATTAAAAAAAACACATCTGGTTATAGTCTAATTGTAGGGCCTTGAATCACCAACTTCACCAGTTCGCTCATTAACTTTACAGGTTGTATTGTTATTTTATCCTGGAAAAAGAAGATAATTAACCAATCATAATACAGAACCTTTTTGATATCAGTTTAAACTAATTTGTTGTCATTTCAAAGAGGAATATGAGGTAGCTCATAACAGTTTTCACACACTGATTGTGATCGTACATGATGGATCCATTGAGCTATTTCTTGGTTCAGTTTGTGCTGCGCAACTTATATACCATTGTTAATTTTTAAAAAATCATTTTTTCTTCTCTCACAATGTAGACCAATAGTCCAGTGTGTAAGATAAAATGAACTGTTGTTTCTAGTTCGCCTCTCTTTCCATAGAGTTTGGTGTGTAGGGCAATCTTGACTGGCCACTTAGCTTATCTCAGGTCTTGATGAGTTGGACATGTCTGTAAGATGTGTTCTGCTGTTGGTCTTCCAGGCAGGTTGGTGTTGCTGCAAGTTTGAACTTTCTGATCATGTGAGTATTTAGTTGGTTGTGGAATCTCATCACAGTCACTTGTTCCAAGCAACTGAGAAGGTGGTAATCATCTTGTTCTGTCCTGGGTCTGTTGGCTGCCTTTATCAAGGTTTTCTTCTCTGAGAAATTAATGTTGTTGCTGGGCTGTGAATGATTAGCTCATAGCTTGGCTAGCCTGTCTGTTTCCTCATTTCCTAGAATCCCACAATGTGCTGGGATCCACTGTAGAGCCATTTGTCTTTCCTTATTACCTCTTGCATGGCTTCCATCAGGTATGGGAGCTTTTCACCTTGCAAGGCTTGTAGGACTGAGAGAGCATCTGTGAGGAAGACAACTTGTTGACAATCTTTTTTGCATCTTTTACCATTGTAGAAGCCTTAATAAGTGCATGGGTTTCTGCATTGTAGTTGGAACTGTGGGTGCCAGTTGGTACTTTTACTCTTAAGGTATTTCTTGAAGGGAATTTGATAAATATGCCTGCCACAGCATTTGTTGATGAACAATCAGTATACACATGCATCCAAAATTCTTCTGGGTACCAGTCACTGGTCATAGCCATTGTCAGTGACCCTTTGACCAGGTTGTTTTGGGAGTCTGCTGGGGCTAACTGTGGGACAGACATGCTGATCTGTAGATTGGCATGTTCATCATTCCATGGTTGTGGAAGATCTGTTGAGCAAAACGGAAGTTCCTTTGGTAATAGGTTAGCTTGGTGTTCTCTAGAAAGTCTTCTGCTTTGGTGAATGAAACTGCTGCGTTTGAAATGATTGTTTGTCAGACCATCCATTCTTGGTTTCATTGGATAATTGGGCAGGTATCTGAATTTCTCTGCCTGGATTATCTTGGCATCTCTCCTCTCTCTAAGAAGTTGTATTGCTACAGTTTTTTCCATGTCTTTAATGGGAATAGACTTCATGGATCCTGTTATGATTCACAGAGCTTGGTTTTGAACCTTTTTCTAAAGCTTGATGGTTGGTCTTTGCGGTGGTTGACCAGGCTGATGAACTGGATTCAAGATGTGGTCTTACAGTTCCTTGATATACTCACTTGAGGATTGTTAAATATTAGATACTCTTTCATATATTTCAGAGAGTGCCAGCAAGGCTGTTATGTTCATGAAGAAGTTCATATCTCCTTTCTTCCTCGTTTCGGTCTGCATCCGACTTTACAGCATCCTCTTCATAGTGGACAGAGTTACCAAGAACTTCTATCAAAACCAGGTCAGTTGTTAGTCTTTATGTTCTTGAATTATATTGTGCTTTTACCACTTAAGCTTCCAGTAGGGAACATTCTTCATTTAGTAATATTGCCTGTTTAGCACAGTTTGTTAGTTGAGAAAAAAAAAAGGGTGTAATGATCTCATCCACTGAAGATTTCAGATTAGGTTTGAGCTACTAGATTGTATGTTTAATACAATAATTTTGTTAGTTGTTAGTGAGTAGTGGCCTTACACCTGCCCATTGAGCTTTTAAATAGTCAAATTTGAGTTGGAGCTGGTACTGATGTAGACCCAGTGGTTTTACACGATCACAGAAAACAGACGGAATTTGCGGAATTCACACTGTGAAATGGAATTTTCATTTCAAAACGGAATTATAATTTTCATTGAAGTCAACTATTAATTAATGTTTTGTTTATTTTAACGTTTCATATTGTCACAGGTTATAAATCTGACGATTTGTCAGTACATAGCATTCACAAATGACATGTGTTTCTGTGATAACTTATTATATGTGCAGGCCTGCTGTATTTCACCTGCATAGCCAGAATAATCCTTAGCCATGTCACACTGTTTCAGCAGTCAGTTCACACAGTAGAATACAATAAATGGAGTTAACAATAACCATCCATATCTGTTAAAACCAGACCGTCAACAGACGTTAAAATGGCTAAATTAATAGAATTGATTTCTGTAATTTGAATGATTAAAAAATAATTATGTTATAAAAATACCAAGTAAAAATAATTTCTGAACGAGTAGGCTTATTTTCTCTTTTCAGCAACTAGTTTCTAATTTATTATATCATAAAGCGAAAATGAAACGGAATTTATAAAAAATCATTTTCTGAAAAGGAAAATCACTGGGTCTACTGATGCATGGTCCTATTATCTACCAGCGGTATAACTGAAGCTGATAACTAGATGATAAAGCATCTGCTGTACATAGGGCAGCTGTGAAGAAATCCTCCCAGTTGTGGCTGAAACACACAGCTAGTACAGTACATAGTCAGCACAGATCAATCTGACTAAGTGTTTTAAATAAAAGTATTTTTGCCACTGATCTATCCATTAATTAAAATGTGAGTGCACTGTTGAATAAATAAATAATATCATTTTTTTAATTTTTATTTTAATTTCAAGATTAATTACTAATTGTTGCACTACAGAGCCCCACCCATGAATAAATAAAAATCATTTATATTAACAGGATGATCTTGACATTACATCTGACGAAGACGAAATGCAGTTACTTTATCTGTCACCTTGGAAATCACCATTGATGCTGAAGATGGCAGTAATTTTTATGTTCACCCAACTGACGACAGTGTTTTTGTCCGAGTGTAGTGGAAAATTCCTTGACAAAGTGTCGTGGCTGCCATTTACTGGTGCTATCTGGCCAAGGGAGATAATTCTTGGTAGAATATTACAAATTGTGGCAGCTAATAGTTTCTACATGTGGAGGTTATACCGAGCAGATGACTGGACTTGGTCAGAATGGTTAACATCAGAAGACAGTTAACCATTTTGTGTTCATTTAAATGATGATGAGTATTTTTTAGTAATTTATAACTTCAGAAGTTTTGTGTGTGGTTTAGTAAAACATTTCCTTCCTTCATTACTTAACCCTAAGCTTAATTCTAACCCCAATTCATAGTTCACCAGTTTTTATAAAATTGATGACCAAATATCCACTTTCATTCAGTGTAGAGTTATTTCAGCTTTATTCTCCAGAGGTGATTTAGTTTTATTTCACCATTGTACTGCAGCAGAATATTTGTACTCCAGGTTGAATAATACTGTACTCAAGGTTGAATAATACTGTACTCCAGGTTTAATAATGCAGTAGTGATCTAACCAAGAATCTATTTGTTGGTTTTGTATTTTATTTAGCTGTGATTGAAGTACCATCGATCATTTAAGATAATGTGTATTGTGGTTAACCAGAGTAAATTAATATGGTGCATAGCAGACTTGTCAGCTCTCCCAGATTCAGCAGGAAACCCCACTTTTTTACCAAGTCTCTTGTTCTCCTGCATGGGAGAAAGTATCTCCCGCGAAATCCCGATTTTGTAACCATAAAAGCAACCTGATCTACATTTGCCAGAAATTTTTTCAAAAGCCAAGTGGTTCTAAAATTGTTGGTAAATCATTGTATTTGTTGTCAAAAGTATACACATAATGTGTAACAATGCCACTGTGTCGATACCTATAGGGCTTTTCCCTAGATTTGCCTTGTTTTATCAAGATTCAAGTTATCAACCCATTGTTCTATGTGGCCTACACCATACAGGCTTTGCATGCTAATACTGAACATGTTTCAAAGGTTTTATAAGCTTTAAGTACTAATTATTTAGACACCAGAAACGCTTTTTCTGTTTCAAAATGTAAATTGCCTACCAGTAATTACCAGTAATTACCTACAAAAAATGTATTAAAGGTTCTCTAAGCTGCATTTACTTTTTCAAATAGCCAAATGTTAACTCTTTTTGCTTTACATTTTTTTATAGCTACAGCTGCTGCTAATAATAATAATGATGATGATGATGATGATATTAATAATTTTAAATAATAAAATAAGAAATAAAATAATATTAAAATAAAAATCCATACTACAGGTTTTTTAAAATAATTTTAAAAAAAGTTTTTTTTTTTTTTTTTGTTTTTTTTTTTTTGTTGACACTATATGCCCCGGTACTTATAATTTGATATACACAGTATTGCTGCAATGATTACATAATTGTTTATGTAACAGATTAAAACATGAAAACCCCCCAAGTATTTCTGTATTTAAAACTTTCATTACTTTTTCTATAAACCTCCAGGTTTTTTTTACAAATTTCCTGTATTTCTGACCCAAGTCTCCTGCTAAACCAGTGTCTAAGGTTGACAGGTTTGGCATAGTAAAATTCATGGAGCATTTGGTTCTATATCACATTGCAATTTGCTACACATTAGAAATCACTGCATAATTCTTAATCAATTAATGCTAATTGCTAATCATGTATATTTAAAAATTTTAGCACAAAAAATCTGAAAATAAGTGTTTAAAATTGTTTTTAATTATTCATGATTTACAAGTCCAAAAATCACTAGCCAGACTTGAAATGTCATTAGTCTGTATTTAAGGGGATAACATATTTTATTTGAACACAGCAATAATGTTAAAAACAATTGTCTTTAAAATCAGTTAATTATTGGAGAACATATGTTTTAACACCTAAAAGGCTTATTTATTTATTATGCTTTTCACCTCTAAATCAAAGGGGAAATACATTACATTTACCCATTAGGACAACACTTTCCAAATTGTTTTTTAAATTATTTTTTATGTCTAATTTTAGTATTGCTTAATGGAAGCCAAATGAAAGTTGTTATGATATTCCACCACAAAGAAAACTTGACTATTGAGTGTAAGACAAACAAACACACACACACACACACACACACACACACACACACACACACACACACACACACACACACACACACACA
>JAUTBW010095790.1:0-10000 GCA_032361425.1 Peltospira smaragdina | reverse complement strand
TCTACAAGAAATATAGTAATGGGTAAATCAAGCTAAGCTTATAAGATGTGGATTTATGTGAGTGAGTAATACTAGCTTAGTCTACATGAAATATAGTAATGGGTAAATCAAGCTAAGCTTATAATATGTGGATTTATGTGAGTAATACTAGCCAAGTCTACAAGAAATATAGTAATGGGTAAATCAAGCTAAGCTTATAAGATGTGGATTTATGTGAGTGAGTAATACTAGCTAAGTCTACATGAAATATAGTAATGGGTAAATCAAGCTAAGCTTGTAAGATGTGGATTTATGTGAGTAATACTAGCTAAGTCTACATGAAATATAGTAATGGGTAAATCAAGCTAAGCTTATAAAATGTGGATTTATGTGAGTGAGTAATACTAGCTCAGTCTACATGAAATATAGTAATAAGTAAATTTCATAAACTGGAAGGCAGTAAATTGGAATGTAGTGCAGTAAACTAGAAGGCGGTAAACTGGAATGTAGTGCATTAAACTGGAAGGTGGTAAACTAGAATGTACTGCAGTAAACTGGAATGTAGTGCAGTAAACTGGAAGGCGGTAAACTGGAATGTAGTGCAGTAAACTAGAAGGCAGTAAACTGGAAGGCAGTAAACTGGAATGTAGTAAACTGGAATGTAGTGCAGTAAACTGGAAGGAAGTAACCTGGAAGGCAGTACACTGGAATGTATTGCAGTAAACTGGAAGGTGGCTATACGTACACTTGATGGGCAGTGGCTCCAGCAGGGGCAGGTCCAGTACCCTGTCGACATGGTACTCACTCTCTCCCGACCCTCCCCTCACCTCATCCGCCCATGTCACTTCCGTGCGTTCCACTGACTGTACAATGCTGTCATATTCAGAGGTCAGGTCAGAGGTCATCAGACCATGACCTTTGAGAACAAAATGCTGTTTCTTCAACAAACTCAGGAGACTCATGATCAGTCTGAAAGAAAACAACATTGGTCACAACTATACTAACTAGATGACAATTTAATGGCATGATTTCTTTTTATCTAAAATATTAGATATGATTTTCTTCAGGTCTGTTCACATGACAGTAATGGTGGAACATTATACTACCTTTGAAAACAGCTAATTTTATGGTATCTTCAATTGTTTATGAACAGTGAAAACTATGACACATAAAATACTCTTGACTTGTCACACTATAAACTGGACTGACCTGTACACTATAAACTGGACTGACTAACTGACTGGACTAACCTGTACACAATAAACTAAACTGACATGTACACTATAAACTGGACTGACCTGTACACTATAAACTGGACTGACATGTACACTATAAACTGGACTGACCTGTACACTATAAACTTGACTGACTAACTGACTGGACTAACCTGTACACAATAAACTAAACTGACATGTCACACTATAAACTGGACTGACATGTCACACTATAAACTGGACTGACATGTACACTATAAACTGGACTGACCTGTCACTATAAACTGGACTGACCTGTACACTATAAACTGGACTGACCTGTACACTATAAACTGGACTGACCTGTCACTATAAACTGGACTGATCTGTACACTATAATCTGGACTGACCTGTACACTATAAATTGGACTGACCTGTCACTATAAACTGGACTGACCTGTCACTATAAATTGGACTGACCTGTCACTATAAACTGGACTGATATGTACACTATAAACTGGACTGACCTGTCACTATAAATTGGATTGACATGTACACTATAAATTGGACTGACCTGTACACTATAAACTTTACTGACCTGTACACTATAAACTGGACTGACCTGTATGCTATATACTGGACTGACCTGTCGCTGGTGACTGTTGCACTATAAGCTTGACTTACCTGTACACTATAAACTGGACTGACCTGTCGCTGGTGACCTGTCACATGATAAAATGGACTGACCTGTTGCTGGTGAGCTGTCACACTATAAACTGGACTGACTTGTTGCTGATGACCTCTCACATGATAAACTGGACTGACTTGTTGCTGGTGAGCTGTCACATGATAAACTGGACCGACTTGTTGCTGGTGAGCTGTCACACTATAAACTGGACTTACCTGTCACTGGTGACCTGTCACACTATAAACTAGACTGACCTGTCGCTGGTGAGCTGTCACATGATAAACTGGACTGACTTGTTGCTGGTGAGCTGTCACATGATAAACTGGACTGACTTGTTGCTGGTGAGCTGTCACACTATAAACTGGACTTACCTGTCACTGGTGACCTGTCACACTATAAACTGGACTTACCTGTCGCTGGTGACCTGTCACACTATATACTGGACTGACCTGTCACACTATAAACTGGACTGACCTGTCACACTATAAACTGGACTGACCTGTCGCTAGTTACTGTGTCACGCTCCTGGACACGCACCAGCTTGCGGAGATGTCGGACATGCTGCCGCGTATCGCTGAGCTCCACCTCAAGCTTGTGCATGCGCAGACTCACTTCCAGCATCTACAGGTGAGAAATAAAAATGTTACGTCTATACATGAAGACGGCATGTCGCCAAACATTTACTGTTTGTAAATTACGAAAATAAATATAAGGTGATGAAGTTTTAAATGCATTATCCCCACTTTGCCATAATTTGTTTTGTTTTGTTTATTGTTTTAAATAAACAAATACATATAATACAATGCAGTATTAAGTATATATTAACTGGCTATTAAATATCACACTTTGCTGGCCAAGGAAGAGAAAATATGAACTTCTGAACATGAACTGGAAGCTTCTTGTCCACATACATCTGCAAATTAAGAGAATTCCAAAACATAGCAGTTGCTAGCCTCATTCTATGTGACCCCAGATGAACTGTGACCGCTCACAAACCCACTGCATACCTCGGGCATGACCTGCCCTCCCCCAGCCATCAGCATCTCGGCCTCAACCTGCTTGAGCCAGCAATTGTTGTCATCGAGACGGGCAGCCGCTGCCTCCTTCTTCCTCACTAGGTCGCTCAGCTTCGACCGTGTGAACACGATGTTCTTCTCTATTTTACTGACCAGCTGCAATTTAACGGCAAAACTCTAGTAACTAGTGTTGGCACACAGTTCTCCTACTGGCTGAAGCTTCTCTATTAGCTCAATTGGTAATAAAACAGAATCTGTAATTCAAATCTCTTCAGTGGAGGTTGATTCGTATGTTACCAAACAACTGTTTGAGCCCTTTGACTATTACTTTATGTGTAATTATGCTCAGTTTATAAAGGAGATATACAAAAAAGCTAACAGGTCAGGGTGCAAATTTTGAAACAATCTTAACACTTCATTAACAACTATCGTAACTGTTGACATCACTATGTGATTTTATATATGTCGTCATTTAATACAATATTTCGCAATCTTAGCACTTAGAGAGCTTTAAAAATACACCCTCAGATTACTGAAACCAAATGAAAGAGAATAAAACAAAAGCTAAAAGTTTAAAACCAAAACTCGAGTACACCCACCGCGTGCTGCACGTCGGCCACCATCTGCAGTTTCTGCAAACACTTCTCCTTGCGGTGGATCTTGAGCAGCCGGTCGCGGTACGCGCTCTCCAGGCTGAGCTGCTCCACACGGATGTCGACACGCGCCGAGAACACCCGGTACAGGACGTCCTGCAGTCTGTAATAACCAGATACTGATTACAATATAAATACAAGATAAGACTGATTATAGGAATATTTTGCAGTGTGTGATGACCAGATGTTACTAATAAAGCATGAACTGCCATCACTTAACAATTTGAATCTGGTTCCAGTAAAAGTAAAAATACCTCCTTTCAACACCATGTTAGTGTTGCTTAACAAATATAAACTTCAGATTAACTGATAAAGTAAAGTGAAAACTAAAACCTAACTAGCATTAATTATACTAATTGCATTTTTTCATATACACTGACTGAAAGTTATGGAAACTCTAACCAAATGTGTGTTACTGTGTTAAAATTAGCCAGTGAAATGGGTTAAAGAAAGAAAACAGCATTTCAGGAATGTCATGCAGTTTCTCATGAAGACCAATGTTTGATGTAGATTGGCGTGGTGCATCTTACCTGAACACCTCTGAATGGCAGGTGATACGTCCAACAGCGACCAACTTCCCCTCCTCGTACTTCTTCACTCTCTCCTTCAAACAGCCAATCTGAAACAAAATCAACAGCGCTAGCTACATCAACAAACCTCCTACAGTACATAACATTAAGACTGATTAATAACAAAATAGGTGTACGTATGTTTGATTTAGAGTAATGAAATAAAATAAGGTTTAGATGACATTTAGATTTATAATAGACAATTCTAAAAAACAGAAACACACAGGAATATAGTATTTCACTATACTGTGGATGAAATCAAATTATGTTACTTATATTTTTAATGTCAGTTACCTCTCGTCTCAGCTCTTCCACAATCTGCCCATAGCGACTCACATGGAAATCCACGTTCAAAATATTCTTTTTCACCTAGATAAGTAGAACACAAAAAAGAATTACTGCTGCTATCCCATCACTACAACAGAGGTCTATATGCTGTTTCTACTTTCTTACTGTGACAGGAGGCTTGAGGTGCATTTTGTTTTGTTTTGTATTATTATTTATTGCCCCACTGAAGAATTTTGAGTTGAAAATTTGGCATCTAGCGTTCACTTCTATCCTTTGTGTTCTTTATTTAATGTTAGACACTAGCAGTCTTTGTTTTTGGTCAATGGAATGAAGATAACATGTGTTTGGCACGTAGATCATCTGGATGTCTACTAAATAATTTCATCTGCATTTAACATGGATTTCAAAGATAAAATTCATTGGTTACCGTGACTCGTATGTGTTTGGCACGGTCTGCATACTTGAGCGTGTTGTACGTGTCTTCATACGACAGGCTGGATGGACTGCAAAAATTACAAAAATACTTCACAGCATAGTCCTAAAATATTTTAACTCTACTGCAACTAATATATTTCTGCACTTAACTGAGACCAGAAGAGAACTCACTGATGCAAAACAAGGTTTGTAATAACTTGACAAAAAAATTAATTACCTCACTGTTACCTTGATTATTCAGGACTACTGCCGTACCATATTTTTCTACCCAACAGTGATTTAACTATTGCCTGTCACTAATAGTAATTATCCGATAGTACTGTAGGTATGTTCTTATCTTCCCCTATACACCGTTTACTCACCTGACGGCTGCTATCATGACAGTGCGACAGTTTCCTCCCAGCGAGTCTTTCAGTAACCGTGTCAACTTGCTGTCACGGTAAGGAACGTGACCATTACTCTGAAATTATAAATATATATATATATATATATATATTGTTTTTAACGTGGGCTTTTGTTTTGTTTGTGAATAATATTACTACAAATGGCATAATTCTAAACTGCCATTAAAGGATGTTAAAACAAAGAGCATATAATAAAATATTACATCCACAATGTCCATTTTATGATCAGACTAATCAGATTACAAGAGTGAAACAGTGTATGGGTTGTACATTGCCCAGGTTCCACAGACCTTGTTATCCGCCAGTGCGTTGATGACGTTTCCGAGCGCAAGAAGAGACCGGTTGATGTTGGCTCCCTCGCGAAAGCGCGACCCGCGGTTCTTCGTCACCATGGCTCGCTCCGAGCCAGCCAGATCCACCAAACACATCTTGGCAACACGCACCTCAGCAGACAGGTTGGCCGTCTTCTCCTTTTGTCGGATAAAAACCTGTAAGCACAACATAACAGTGGCTATATTCACAAAAGGGTGTAAATTTAAGTTTGAAACTTAGTACTGAGTCTACATATAACCACTGGTTTATGACGTCAGAGACGCTACTTTCAGCCAATGATCAGACGTAAAAGTTACCTTATGTGTGAAGCGTATCTTTACACTCGTTTGTGAATAAGGCCCCAGGTATTTAAAAGTCACCATTTAAAAACATTAAAAAAAAACATTTACATTATTAGGAGTAAAATAATAATAATATCAACAACAACAACAACAACAGATATTATTTCTCACTGTTCTACATATAATTATTTTAATAAATTTATCAGTTGACACTGCAGCCATTTACAGCTTTAAAATTAAACAATTATATACTACATGCAATAAACAAATAATCTCTACATGTCACTTCAAGTACCTTCATTTAAGTAACACTTTGTTTGACCAAATTTAAATGGATATTTTATTTTTATTTTTAAAGCTGGTATATCCAAGTTAGTGTACTTTTCCCCTGTTATCCCTGTACCTGGAACACAGCGTGAGACCGAGACGACTCTGCGTTGGCATCTGTCGGGTGCTGGGTTCGATTCTTGTTCCCAAACTTCAACATATGTAACAGTTCCTCTGCAGATTTTGGCTGTAATAAAACGATTATGGAGAGCAATAAATTAAAATAATTCTTAATAAACATAATTTATAAGGAAAAAAAGGTAGAATATTTTTTAGATGGCTTTTGACAATTATTAACTTACCACTTAGGTAAAGTTAATTCCAAAGAAACCTAATTTAAAGTGTTTTTCACAATTATCAACTTATCATTATTGAACAAAGTACCCAAGATTTTTTTTTTTTTTAAATGCCTGTAATATTTAATAAACAAATGTTTATCTTTTTTAAGGAATGTAATTATTAATCCTTTAGAAATACAGTTTTGATTTCTAAAGTTTACCTTGTGCAGAGATAAGCCAGAGATAACCACCCCAAACTTTGGATCCTCCCTAACAGGCAGCATACCACCTCCTGGTGAGGTCAACAGGTCACGAATCTGTTCATTGTAGACCTAATAAACATATAACATTAACAACAAACACGCATTAAAAACGATTTTATTATATAGAGTATATTACACAGAACATAATATTAATAAGAAACATCACAGCTCCCTTATTTCTCATCTGGCAGTACATGTTCACATGGATATCTATAGAAAATGTCGTTTTTTATGTCCTCAGTAGATAAAAGGAAAATCTGAATTATGTCAACAACCACATCATGTAAATTATGATTAAGGTCGTAACATAGCCATATCAGTTAATTCTGTGTCAGATATTTTGTCCACACTGAGTGACAGACATACTCACTCAGTGACACTGACATACTCAGTGACACTGACAGACACACTTAATGACAAGACACACTTATTCACAAAGGGGTGTACATTTACATTCAAAACGTGGTGCTAAGTCTGCATCTAACTATTGGTCCATGACATCAGAGATGCTACTTTCAGCCGATGATCAGATGTATGTGAATAAGGCCCCTGGACACTGACAAACACACACATGTACGTACTGACCTCGAGGTATGAGACGGCCACACTGCAGGTGGTGTCATCCTGCACGAGTGCAATCCTGCGATACAGGTCCATCATGGTGTGGTAAACGACGCCCGGCTCTTCACCGCTCCCCAGCATCGTGTGTGTCTTGCCTGCTCCCGTCGCACCGTACGCAAACACTGGCAAACAATAAAGTTGAAGTAATAAACCATATTGTACAACAATAATATAGTCTAGTTTCACATATTTACTGAAGAATTAACTACAAACTATTAGGTAATGAGATGGCATTTTCTACATTACAATAATGGGTTAAAGAATCAAACTGAGACTGTTTATTGATAAAATGTTCAAGATAATTTTGTTACTCTGTAATTTGCTATGCAGTTTCACAAAAAACCACTTTAAAAAAAATTTCCTTTCATTAGCAACTGTTGATATCAATGGTTGTCAACAAAATGTTGCTCTGATTACAATAATAAATTACAATATTGCTTAGTTTTAACCGATATTTTGGTGTTGATAAAATGATATATGCTCTAATAATACCTGAACAATTATATCCTTGTAACAAGCCATCCAGAATGGTTTTTGTGGTCTGTTCAAATACATCAATATTGGTGGAATTTAGACCAAAAATGTAATCAAAAGCAAACTTCATGTCTTTATTCCTGCGTTTGCGGATGTCCCTAGGGCCATTTTGAAACGTTCCATCTTTCGCCTGTTCCGCGGGATCGAACACCAGCACATGCTCATTTATTGGGTGAACAACGATGCTGCTTCTGTCTGTCAGCTCTGCAGCATTCGGAGGACGGATCCGAACAACGACCTTCACATTGGACACGACGTCACCATCGATGGCTCGGATGTACGAACTGCTGGGACACCTTCGTCTTTGTGGCTGGTCAGCCATCTTGTACAAAAACAGTCAGTCTGTGGTGCTGAAACAAGGTACATTAATGATTTAAATAACAGATGCAAAATATTTTTATGTCTGGTGTAATAAACAAACATAACGGTTGTAGTTACAGTCAGTGAAATTAACTACATTTCTAACTATTCTGTAAGAGTAACCTCTTAGGATAGCTTCCATTAAGTAACAGTAGTTCTACTGGAAAACAGGGTTCAAACTTTAGCTTTTAGTCTGAAGCTAAAAACAGCTTCTGATCCACTGATATTTCAGGCTTCTCTGAAGCTGTTTGAAGCTAGTCTGAAGCTGCCAGGCTAAAGACAAATATTGAACTCTTTATTCAGTATGATCATAAAACACAATGACTACTGCACATATACACATCAAACAAGCGGTCTTAAAATGAGATGTGTGCACTAGAGAACAGCTGAAATCAACATCACACAAAGCTATGACATTTCACAGTTGAGGTCAGTTATTAATAGTATTTACAACATGGTGCTAATAAAGATATTTCGAAACACGGAGGCAGTCTTGAATCTTTTTTTAAAATAAAAATAACAAACTTGTGAAGAAATAGTTTTAATATTATGTTCAACTTTTGAACTTTTACACATTTATCTATATAAGACAAAAGCTGATAACAACATGAGACACTAGTGTTTTTTCCAACTGTTGCATGCTTTTTTAACGCAATTTAAGCATCAGAGCTTAATACTCAAATAGAACAAAATACAATTTCTACGTTAAAAATACTTTGAGACTACGTTACTTTATTATATTACTATGAAAATGTTCCAATCAAAGGCCCCCATCCAATATCTGCCAGTTAGCATAAAAATCAGAATTTTATTCAGATGTTTTACTACAAATTCAGATTTTGTTGGTTTATGTGATACAGAAGCACTCAGTGCTTGTATTTGCTAAATTCCTGTCTGGGTGACTTTAATATTAACAGATAACGGTGTTAGTTGCACCAAAATTTATATTTCGCCCAACGTCACAAAAACCAAGTCGGAAATTGGCAATCGTAGTGTGTCCCTTTAATACGATTTCCTCGCCATTTTGCACTCGCAAACGTCTAGTGCGCATGCCCAAGCAACAGGAAATAGGCCAATGTGATTATGGCTATGGTTTGTTTTCATTCGTTTTTTCAAAAATATTTAAAAATGTTGATTTAAAAACGAGATTTTCTTCGGGTGATTTCGTTTGACAGTAAGGGCAGAAAGTCATGATAATTTTGAGGAATTGATAGCTGATTGAATTAGCTAATTTGATGGTAATTTCAATCGTTTTATGCACACTGAAAGTTGTGAAATGGCCAACGAAACATCAAAGTTTGTTTCAGAAAAAAATTGGAGTCAACAAAGTACATGGATTATTCATAATGGATGATTTGCCGGACTGCTAGCTTCTAACGTACTTAAGTAAAGCCACAATTTCAATCGTTTTTAACTGGTATAAAATGATACCTGAACATGAATAAAAGTCGAAAATAATTTGTACCAATTTACATACGAACAGTATTTTATATGTTTACCTATTTTTTTATTCAGTAAATACGCTAAAACGTATTTGTGCATCTACTAACAAAGTCTTTATTTGTAAAAAAAATAATTCAGTAGTCAGAAGGTTAATATTAATTAACAGACTGAACATATTAATGTCATTGCCAATACAGTTATTTCTATGTAATACAAATGCCATCAGAGTTTAGTAGTAGTAGTAGTAGTAGTAGAAGAAGTAGTAGTAGTAGAAGAAGTAGTAGTAGTAGTAGTAGTAGTAGTAGTAGTAGTAGTAGTAGTAGTAGTAGTAGTAG
>JAUTBW010095779.1:0-10001 GCA_032361425.1 Peltospira smaragdina | reverse complement strand
TGGTTGGTTGCCAGATTTGCAGTTTTACCATGCCTGAGGCCTCTAGACTTTAAAGTGGTAACTTTTTACTATTGATTATAAATTCAAATATTTGATAGCTTTACTACTAAATAATTATCTAACAGAAACATTTGGTTCTACGATGTACGTTCAGGTTTTTCATATAGCCTACCATATTATGATATAGGTCTATACGACAATCAAACAGACAAGGAGTGTGAAGAGGGGGGTGGGGCATTGTTTCCCATGAATAAAGTGATGAATAAAATATCCAACAAAAACATTACAATTATCATGGGATATTTGTGTGTAATTCAAATATAGCTATACTGGTTAATTATTAGACCTACATAGGCCTTATATTCTTAAAATCATATGCAAAATAGCTCTGTTAAGGCATATATGTCATTCAACAGTTTGGTCTAGTTGATTTTAGGTCAGGTCTAGTGAATTCTAAGACCTACTAGTCCACTGGTCTAGTGATTTAAAAAGTTAACATCGAACCCTGGGTAGCCACTGAGTTTTTTTCTGATTAAAATGTTACTGATGTCGCTATAACCATTAATAAAAATTCAGCATTGTGTAGCAATTTATAGAATTTGTGTATTTATAGAAAATTGTGATGTGATGCCTAGCAAATTGGAACCTGATTTGGAATACCACCACTATGTATCTATAGTAAGAGCTTTTCAATCATAGGCAAACCACGGTGGTGTGAAGGGTAAACTGCCATCAGTTACTGACTCTAAGGAAAACAGAGATGATGATGATGAAGAAGATGAGATGGGTGATGATGAGGAAAAAGAAGTGAACTCGACAAACACCGATGATGAGGTGACATTTCTGGGTTACCTTGTGTTAATAAATTCATGATTCTGCTGGCACCAATAGCAACCAGGACTGCCACTCTTAAGATAGTTTGTAAATCCTGATTACAGGCATCAAAATAAGTCAAGAATGCTCATTCAGGTTACCAGTAGGTTACCACCTATCAATAAAATCGAGAATGGAACCACTAGCAACAGGATTACCATTCATAAGATAGTTAGCAAATCCTGATTACGGGCATCGAATGCTCGTTTAGGTTACTAAGAGGTTACCACCTATCAATAAAGTCGAGAACGGAACTCCATTCTCGACAAAATTGTCATGATTTGTTTTATTGTATTATTTAGTTATTAAATGCAGCACACTATACCTATACACAAAGTTTTAATACAATGAGAACAGTGATATGGATAAATAACATATATATTATACTATGCAAGTATTTAAGGCATTTCACAACAATAATAATGGGAATCGTAAAATTGATAAATTTGTGGTAACCTCTAAATGGGTTACCAGACACGATCCTTATTTTGATGCCTGTGATTAGGGTAGAATATATACTACTATAATTGATAGATGTAGCCAATCTTTCTTGAAATGTTCAATTTTTTTTGACAATGCAGTCATGGCATTAATGTTAGTACTAGAAGTACTTGGTTTTGATGAAGAGGCAGTTGTTGATTCTTCAGAATCAGGGGGCTGTTTGATTTTTAACAGACAGGATGCCTTGATAACCTCGTGATGAAAGCGGCCTCCTGACACGTGAGTCACTAGAGATTTTTCTGATTAAAATTATTGTTAAATGTGTTATATGCATTGTTAAATAAAACAATTTTAACAGATGCACATTTAAGAATAGACTTGTTTTATTTATGTACATTTAAATGACTGAGAGATTATTCACTTGCAGCCCGAGATCGAGATGAACTGGAACATGATGTCCTTCCTCCCAAAAGCTGGTGCTTGTCAAACGAACTTCAATGTAAGTACCTGAATATCACAACTAATTACCCTTGTCGGAACTCATCATCTCTTGTCAAACTTCAATGTAAGTACCTAAATATCACAACTAATTACCCTTGTCGGATCTCATTATCTCTTGTCAAACTTCAATGTAAGTAACTGAATATCACAACTAATTACCCTTGTTGGAACTCATTATCTCTTGTCAAACTTCAATGTAAGTAACTGAATATCACAACTAATTACCCTTGTCGGAACTCATTATCTCTTGTCAAACTTCAATGTAAGTAACTGAATATCAGAACGAATTAACCCTTGTCAAAACTAAAATATTTTTTTATCAGAATCAGCTTGCAGAAATATCACACTGCATGTTTTATTAGTGAAATTGTGATGCTGTTGAACTTGCTTTGGGTAATTAGCATTAAAAGATTCATTGGCATTAAATGTGTAGCAATCTTTGGAATTTGTATAGCAATGTGTAGCATAATGTTTAAAATATAATAATATTTACTTTAAAATAACTTATGCACGCTTCCACTGTGTTATGTACAACCTGTCTATTCCAAATTGTGACTATTTCAGCTGATAATTGCGGGGTACATTCTGTCCATGTACAACCACATACAGGAAGAACAGAACCGTGTTCTGCCTGGAAACACACCTATTCGTCGCCGTGGAGACAACAGTCAATCACAGGTAAACAGCCACTCAGGTAAATAGTTAATGGGGGCATTGCAGCAAAGTGTTCGACTGTGGTGTGGTGTGTTGGGTTAATCCCACCTAGTGAACTTATTAAGCTATTTCTCATTCCAAACAGCGCTCCACTACTGGTGTAACAAAGCCTATGGTATTTGCTGTCTGGTCTGTAGGATGATGCATAAGATCACTGTACTGCTGATCAAAATGAATAGCAGCAGCATATTTCCTTTCTATCAAATATGGTCCTTAACTACATGTTTAATGCCATTTAACTATAATTAAAATGTATCAAGTGCTGAGTAATTTATTTATAACTACCACCAGGCATTTTTCCTAATTTACACTTCCAGTAATAAATGATCTATCATTCAGTAAAAATTCCAATTCAAAGAAAATATTTTTGTATAATGTATAGTTAACTTTTTCACATCATTACGAATAATCTTATTTAATTTCAATTTGTGAGCATTGTGTTTGTAAGTCACTGGATTAGTTATAGTTTATTTCATTACTTATGACTTAAGTGATCTCAGATCAGGTTCTTGTTTTGTGTCTGGGGGGTACATCGATAGCCTAGTAATGAAAGCTCCCATCTGACACACAGTCGGTTTGAGATCAATCCCTGTCAGTTTCTGAAACCAGTGTAACTGTGTTGAGTGTGTCATTAAATAGATAAATTAATCAATAAATACATAAATTAATTAATTCTTTAATACAATTGTACATTAATAATTTGTTTTGTTTTTAGCTTGTAGTGGACACATCTGCCACCCCTTCCACTGTGTCGTTTGCTCAGGAGTTGATTCAGGGGGAGCTGTCACAGCAGATGTTTGCGTAAGTTGTCAATCACTCAGAATTAATAACCAATCCTTTACAGCCTCTCAATTGCAGAATGTCTGACCAGGTGACCATGTTGGATAATAGCAGATTTTTTATTATACTGTATAATAAGCATTTGACTTTATATACAAAATGCAATATTCCGTTTGTAAATTAACAGCACAATTTATACTTGAATTTTAACATTAAAATTTGATTTTATAATAAACATATTAAGGGACTGTAGTTTAAAACAGAAGTGAAATATTTTTTATCTGAGAACAAGTTTCTTGTATCACAAGATTACATTTTACTGAGACTGACCATTTGTGAATTGCATCATCTTTGCCCAATCATTAACATAGCGTTTTCTTTATGTTCTACAGTCTGACACAGAAGATACAAAAGAAACTGTCTGGCAACAGAAATAACCTCGGCAACCTGGCTGCAGAATTCCCTCAACTGCCGGGATCCCATCTACCACTGAACAACCCAGCCCTGGAGTTTGTGAAGTATATTTGTAAGGTTAGTTAAACTTTCAGGTAGATCCTTTCAGCTGTTTCTAGATTTAGCTAGTGCTCCACAACTGACAAAACAAAGACCATGTAATGCACCATCCTGTTGATGTGGTGGTTAATGGAAATGTTTCCTTGCAGTTAGCTATTAATTGTAGCTCATGATGTGGCAGCAGGTTTCTTTTCTTGGTATCTAAGTATTCCTTAACCATAGCCCCTAGGCCAAATACCTGAAGTTTAAGTGAGTGTTATATCATTAACTGTAAACTTTGAACCTTGCTTTCAGTCTCAATAACACTCAAAAGAACTTTTTAAAATGAAGTAATAAAAATATATTAT
Organism: Peltospira smaragdina; assembly: GCA_032361425.1. Taxonomy (NCBI): domain Eukaryota; kingdom Metazoa; phylum Mollusca; class Gastropoda; order Neomphalida; family Peltospiridae; genus Peltospira; species Peltospira smaragdina. The sequence continues at coordinate 5,832 of JAUTBW010095779.1, read as the reverse complement.
AGATTATGGCTAAATCAGTAAATGTTCTGATGTACAAAATCATAACAAAAACTGCTAAATGATGCCATGATTGCCTGTATACAGGGCTTAAAATTTGACACGAATGATTCTGTCGTTCGTCTGTCGGTTATTCAAAATCGCACGAACGACAGATCATTTTTAGGAATTTTTAAAAAATTTATTTATGCCCCATGTTTAGATCCAATAAACTTAACACGGTTGAATTTGTGTTGCAGGTGCTGATGCTGGACAGTAACATCACCATACAGGTGACCAAGCTGAAGAGAGACCTCCTCAAACTGATTGGTGTCGGGGAATTCTCTGCCAACGCCGAGTTTGTCAACCCATGTCTATCATACGTCCTGCCAGAGGTAGGTGCTGTCATTAACAGTGTGGCCTTATCCACAAAATAGTCACGCCATTGTTCTGTGATGTCAGATATTAATACTATTCCCTTGACAATGAGCAAATATAAGATTAAGGTTTATGTTCCAAACATAAACTTACACAGTTTTATTCCTAAGGCACTTGAATTTTGGGATTTTCTCAAAATCGGATGTTACTCTGGTTTTATTGTACAGAGAGGCGTCTGATTAATCCCACTTGGTGGACTCACTGAACACCAATACATTTTTTAATAAAAATAGGTTGAGTAAATAGTTAAATAAATCTGTTACAGCAATTTCTGTTAAAGATTCAAAAACATTTGAGAAAATTCTGCTTAAAACTTAATCACATTTACTTGTTTTTTTCAGGTTATCTGTAAGAGCTGTAATGCAGTTCGAGACCTTGACTTATGCCGAGATCCTTACCTCAGTCAAGATGCTTCAGGGTGAGGCTGTAATGTTTTGTGTGTTTTATAAAGTGATGCTCATAATATTGTTAGTAAAATAAAAGTCAAAAGTAAAACCAGTGTGCATTTTTTAAGTGAGTCTGTAATCACTCCTTTTGCCTGCCATGAGATGAACGACTGGGTAGCTAGATGCTGGTCTCATGGTAGGCATGTCTGAACCTTTGTTGGATACAGACACATTAATATGTTTCCTTCCCTCCATCCCACTCTTCTTGGGATTTTTAGGGCACACCCAGACAAAAGCCAGTACCCCATTTATTTGGTTCACACATTTATTACCCATATGGTTTGACATATCTCAATATGCATTAAAGTGTTACACCTGACTAGAAGTGGCATGTCCAGCTTGACATCATAAACCATCATTTGACCACAACCACTTGGCTACGGAGACTTCGCCAAAAATCGAAGTTATAACTGGTAGTTATGATAACTTCTTGCCAAACACACGGTCGAACGCTATGACGTAACGAGCTTGCTCTGTACATTGTTCAGCTATATAAAAAAAAAAATAATAATAATAATAATCTATATCTTTACTGAATATGTATAGTTTTTTCTCTGGTATGTGTTGCAGGTCTGTGTGGGCGTGTGTGCAGTGTAAAGTGGAGTATGACATCTCTGAGATCGAACAAAATCTGGTGGACACGGTTCAGCGCAAGTCCATGGCTTACGTCCTGCAGGATCTCAAATGTATCAAGTGCAAAGGGGTTAGCATTGCATTTCAGATTTCTTGTAATGTGCAGGCATTGAAACAAAGTGTAAAGGGGTTAGCAAAATATTTCAGAATTATTTTAATACACACACATTGAAACAAATCAAAGTAAACGGGTTAGCATCACATTTCAGACTTCTTTTAGTATACAAGCACTGAAACAAAGTGTAAACAGGCTAGCATTACATTAGAAATTTATTTTAGTATACCAGCATTAAAACAAAGTATAATGGGGTTAGCATTGCATTTCAGACTTTTTTTAGTACCGGTATTCAATCATTGAATTAAAACTACATTGTCGATTTTACTGTTTTAACACTGGTTACTAATACAACATACAAGCACTACAATATCTGAATTACACTTATTAGCCTTCACTATCAAGGGATATCGTGAAACGCTAAATACAAATTTTGCCATTTTCTTTATGCAAGGCGGGTCTTGTACTAAAATAGAGTGTTTGTATGTGACGTAGATAGCGATAGTAGTGTAATGAGTCTGGTTTGGAGCGTGCCTGTTAGACATAACATGACTGGATCGTCTTTTCTAAATGTTTATATAATAAAAATCTTCTCGACATAGTAACTTTAAGTGTAAAGGAGGTTGGCATTGCAATTCAAATTTCTTTTATTATATAGGCATGGAACAAATCAACAACACTTGTTCATGTTACTAGGGTACAGATTTTTGAAGCTATGACAGTGTTAAATATTAAAACCGATGACATCACAATGGAATTTGAAGTGTAACCAATTGTAACACCATCATTACAATTTTACGATGAGAGTTTAGAAAATCGGTACTGAGATGTTAGCTCGTCATTAAAACTAAGATCAGGATTTTGTCATTGATAAATGGCTTCATTGTAACACAGATTCCATTCCATTTCATTGCATACTTCTGTGTTTGTTTTTTGTTTAAAAATTTAGTTAGTGATCTCAGACACAGATATAGGTGCAAGTGATTTTAGTCATGTTCATAGTTAGATGTCAGATAGCGGATATCCGTATTTTTAAATTTTATAATTCTGTTATTAAGAATGTTTAGAAATTACCAAATCACTGAAAACATTGGTATGAATTAATCACAAATATTTTACTACTCATTATGCACATGTCTATTAAGATATCTTAATAATAATAATAATCATCATCATAATTAATTAATAAATAAATAAATAAATAAATAAATAATGATAAACTGACTCTAAATATAATATTCTGCTTCTCATAGATAAAAGACAACAACATGAGAAAATATTGTGCTTGTGCTGGTGAATTTGACAACACGGTTTCTCTCAAGGATTTCGGACAACAACTTCAAACATTTAAAGGCATTGCGAGGTTGGTATTTCAGTTCTCATTTCTAACTTCTTCAGATGCTAAATTGATTTAACCATTTCCTTGTCCATACAAATGGATTACGTAAGGGAAAAGTTAGGATGCCAGTAGTGTTTGTTTATTAATCTGTTGAGGGATGGAATTGTTTTATTTAGTGATAGTTGATAGAGAACAATGAATATCTGCCACATGTATAACTGAAATAAATACTGTAAGTAAGCCATATTTCTAGAGAAAGGTCTGCTGAGTAAAATGCAACGATTTTAATATTATTTGAAGTAAGTTAAATTTATAAATATATAAATAACTGTTTTCATCTTCTGTATTTTTTTTTATATATTTTTTTTTAAATTAAAGTTAGCCCTAGTAGTCCACTGATGTGGATGCCTACCTGCGGGGTATGAACAAAAACAACATCCACAAAAGTGTGTGCATGTTTGTTCTAAAAGAAATAACAGACAATCCTTATATTTAAATTTGGGACATACTTTTGTTTTGCTTCATTGCTTGCAATTAAATAAGTTCATATTTTATTTATATATGGGGGGGGGGGAGGGGGGAGAAAAATATTGCCCCATAACGCTCAACAATACCAAGATTTTTTTTTTAATATTTTAAACGATGTCATAATATGATGTAGATTCACAAGATGGCATTCCACAGTTTAAATATAGTTAAAAATAAGTTCCATGATGATATCATTTTACATTCATCGAGAAATGAACAAACCTCGTCACTAAGGCCTTAACCAATGAAACACTGTTGAAGCGTAATGATTGTAATAGAAATTTAATCATTACATCAAGTATTTTCACAGTGATGATAGCCTAGTGGTGATTGCACTTACCTGACACACAGTCAATCCCAGATTGATCCTTGTTAGTGCACCACTAGGGATTTTGATTAATTAAATTTTCCAGATAAATTAATGAATAAATGAATGTTTAACGACACCCCAGCATGAAAAATAAATCGGCTATTGTGTGTCAGAATTTAAAAATATATAATGCCAAATCTTTTATAACCATTTAATAGAAATTTGCTGAGTGTATCATTAAATAAAATAAATATATATTATTGTACTTTGTTTTTGCAGCTTCTACAAGATGACAATGCTATTGGAACGTGTTACATGGTTGATGAATATGAATCCTGCATTATCACAGGGATGATCTACCAAACAAATATTTAATGTGTAAACGAAAACAATGTACCTCTGAATGGGATACAGCAAAAAAACCTTGAGCCAGATTTTCGAGCTGTCTTAACTGCTACTAAGTCATAAAATTATCTTAAATGATGATGGTCGGTATACAGTTATGTTGTGATGCCATCAGTTAAAACATTTAATGTTATAGGGCTACGATTGCTTTGAAATTCTCATGAACTGGAGGGTTAAAAAAGTGCTGCATGGGAGAGGAATATGGATGGGCTATGTCTTATTGTAAAGAAAGTGTTGTGATTGTTAATATGCAGAGTTAGTATTGTGAACATTATGTAGTCATGAAGTGAATGTCTTGGTTAACTCTTTGATGCATATAGGTGCATCAGTAGCCTAGTGGTGAACGTGCCTGCCTGAGATCAATCCTTGTCAAGTGACCTCTAGGATTTTTTCTAATTAAAACATTTCTGACACCGATATAACCGTTAATAAAATGTGTTGATTCCATCGTTAAAAAAATAAATACATTGATGCATATAATATTTGTAAAATGTTGTGGAGGTGTCGTACATAATGAGGAATGTCTTCATAATTTTGCTGGAATGTCGGAAATAATCTCTGCTGAAATTTGTGCTCGCTTTATTTATTAAATACTTCTAGAAACATCCTATCCCTGAAATACCAGAAGATTTCAACATATTTTAGGTGCACATTTTCAGTTTTGTGTTGGAGGGAGAACATTAATTTATTATTTTTAAAAAGATGATGATTTGCAAATTTACATTTTCAATAAGAAAATTTTATATTTAAAAAATCATGCAGGCAAATAGCATGTCATAAATGTATGGCAGAAAATATTCGTTAATGACCGTTTTATTCAGAGAGGTGTGATTCTTAACATGGAGGTGATTCTAAAGTGTTATGTTTTCATGGTGATTGATTACAGCTGTGATATGGGTAATAAAGAATGAGAACATACAAAGATGCATTTCAATATAAAAAAAGTGTTCACAAGTACAATTTATTTGAGCATTACTTGCCAAGAGGTCAATAGATATAAAAGAAATGTTCACAAGATTTCTACAATTTATATATACATTACTTGCCAAAAGGGTCAACAGATATAAAAGAAATTTTCACATTTCTTTAATTTATCTGAACATTACTTGCCATGAGGTCAATATATATATAACAAATGTTCTCAAGATTTATTAAATGATTAAACATCACTTGGTACGAGATAAATAGATATGTTGTATATTAATTTTTATTATTTTTTTTAATTATTATTTTTTTATTATTGTTTTGTTTAATTATTGTCCATGCTTAACATTCACTGTAATTTTGTAATTATTAAGTGGCCAGAGCCATAAACAATATTGTGCATGGATGTTGTGCCAATATATTCTAGCATCCATGTTGACCTCGATAATATAGTTCAGATCTGTTTAGTTTCAGCAGATACCATATTTCTGTATTATAACCTACTTTGCAAATGCAAACTGTGAACTGAAATTAACAGTCAAGTTGAACTGTTAGCACAGTACGTGTCTGTTATTTCAAAAATATATATATAAATATCTTTCTGTAACTTTCTTATCATTCACTGTAATTTTGTAATTATTTAGCGGCCTGAGACTTAAAATGATTGCCCATGGATGTTGTGTCACTTTATTCTAGAATTATTATTATTATTATTTTTTTTTTTTATTTTTTTTTTATTTTTTTATTTTTTTAATATAACCAAAAAATAATAATTTTG
>JAUTBW010095768.1:0-10010 GCA_032361425.1 Peltospira smaragdina | reverse complement strand
TTCTGTGTTTATTTTTGGTCTCTGATTGACGTCATTTCTCATGCATTCTCGCGCAACTGATATTACTAATGAACGATTGAAAACACGTGTCAATCGAAATGGTGTGACGGTACGATAAGGCTGTCCGCTGTGAGGTCAGGGAATGTTACGTAACACCACTTCTTGGTGGCAAGAAGACGGTTTTCCGCATGGCTGATAGTAGTGATTTCACTGCTTACTCGTTGTGTATTGTGCTGTTATCGACTGGACATGTAGATTTGACATGGATAATGTGTATGTGTGCACGTGCGTGTATGTGTTCGTGTGTGTGAGAGAGAGATAAAGGGAAAATGAATCAACGAATGTTTATTGCAGGTCCCACTAGTAGCCTAAACGTTATGAGTGAATGAGGTGTATCCTTATCGGTCAAAAGCCAACTTAGGTCAGGAACCGTCCTATTTTATGTACAGCTTGTTTATTATGTATCTGCTCATACGTGAACTTTGATAACAACATATTTTTCAATCAGAAAGTATTTACTACCGATAAAATGAAGAAAACACCAGTAAAATGTTATTTCATAAAAATTTTTTATGAAATTGCATTGTACGCGATCATTATTTCATTTAGTAGCAATGATTAAAAATAATATACTAAATTAGTAACAACTTGCATCTTTAAATGATGCATCATTAGAGATCTTTCGATGGTGGAGTTCAAGTGCACTGAAATAGTATTTAGCTTTGAAGAAAAAATTCATGTTAGTTTCGTCTGCTTCACCTGAGTTTGTTGAAAAAAAAGCAGCAATAACTCGAACACGAGGATGACTTCGATGCCCTTATATGGCAAACTGGCAAGTGGTGTATATAACCGTTAATAAAATGTTAATCAAAAAAACTTTATCTAGTAATAAAAATGCATAGGCCTACCTGGTTTTTGTAATTTGACGTCAATATAACCGTTAATAAAAAATGTGTTGAGTGTGTTGATAAATGATAATCAATGAGTAAAATCCCTATACCGTACTCATAACATGTTATGTTTATTAACAGAATTGTACCTGGAGCGATTACGAAAATGGAAAGAACAAAAAGTTCTGAAAGAAGAAAAAACTAATTCCAAAGTGACAGCTGCGGTAAAAGTCACCTGCAGGTATTTTCTTTTATTCAGAACCTCAATCAGTTTTAGATAACAAACAGTAATAACATTAACTTGTGTGTAGTTTTGTTTTCAATTAATGACCTTTATGTCTTAGTAAGTCTTAGCCAGGATATACGGCATAACTAATGCTGCAGGATTCTCACTGGTTAAAAGTTATCAGTGTTTCTTATTATCTGTCACTGTTTTAACTACAGTTATTTAAATGTGAGGTTTATGTATGAACCGAGGTGATAACTTGGTGCAGAATATTTATATTCTGTGTTCAGAAAAAGTTCAATGGCAGGTAATCATCTGGAAATTGATCTCTTTTCCAGAAAGCCAGTGATGAAGACTGAATACAGAAGCATAAAGAACCTTAGACAAGACAAAAGTGGGGCAAGAACAAAAGAAAATGAAAAGCAGAAAACCAATTCGACAGCAATGTAACTTTTTGTATTAATTTTATGCATTTACGTTTAATTTTAATACCTTGAAGTTGAACTGTGTTGCATTTGTTTGTTTTTTATCAGGACTGCAGATTGGTCTCTCTGTTCTTTTTGGGATATGTCTTCTTCCAGCCAGTGCCCTTTTACTGGAATATCATAGGCTGTGGTATGTGCTATCCTATCTATGGGATAGTGCATATAAAAAATCCTTTGCTGCTAATCGGAAAGAGTTGCCTATGAAGTGGGGTAGCGGGTTTCCTCTATGCCTGATACCATATAACTGTACACCAGTGTATTGGGTGCGTTGTTAAATAAAATTTCCTTCCTTCTCCATTCTTTTTGAAGCCATATATCTGACATAACTTATATTCTCAAAAGTACTGTGAAATTGTATGACAGAAAATACATTTATAGAAATGTTTAATGTCTGCTTAATATTTTTCAAGTCTGACAGAGTGTTCATCATTGATTAGACTAAGCATAATATTAATAATCAAGGATATATGTTCTGATTTTCTGGATGTTTTACAGATGTCCCATTTTCCTTTTTTCAGGTTTGCAGAAGTGAATAAAAAGCCCAATTTGAAATGCAAAACTGTGAAATCACGTCTGTTGGACATCCCAGCCCGTTTGAGTGCACCTCCTAGACGATCAACGATAATGAGTAACATGGAAAGCAAGGTGAATACAGGCAGGACCGTTGGCAGGCGATCCATGCCCACCGCGGCAGACAAAACTGTCCGACCAGTTCAGATCTGTATGGGTGGTAGAGCAGATGTCAAAGACAGCCATTCCAAGTCGGCTTACAGACCTGGAAGAACAAGTCTAGCTACAACTAGGGGAAGCTATGGTAAGCAGCCACACAGCATACTGAAGAGAAAATCATGTGTGCCCTCCCTGTCACTGCAGTCAGAAGGTGGCTCTAAACCATGTCCTGAACTACCCAGTTTAACGCATGTCAAGTTTAAATCACATGACAGCAGTGAGCACCATGGAAACGGAAACTCAAAATACAGAAAAACACCTCTTCGCTCTCAAGAATCATTGAGGTAATTACATATTTAGAGGTACTGCTTTTTCAATTTTCTTCAATTTTTACCTATCATATTTTATACAAATACAATTCGTTTGTGTTTCTCTATGTGTTGCCATGGTACATAGTATAAAATAAGTAAGCGATGGGGCAAAACCTGTTGATATATATATATTTTTTTGTTTGTTTTACATTCCTTTATTGTTCCAGCTTTACACATAGATTTTACTGACTAACCTGACTAAGTTTACAGCAGCTGTTTTTAACCTTCTGACAGCTACAAGTTTTTTTTCTTTTTTCTGCAGTACTTGTCCTCTCACTGACCTGAACAGTTTACAGTGTAGACAACAAAATTGCTGTGATGTCTTTCTCACATGTGAATCCTTCCTTTACTGACCATGTGAAATAAAACTGAAAACACTGTTACTTCACCAATGCCTGAAATTACCAGTAGCCAAATGTGATCAAATTCCTATTTGGGCGACTTTAATATTGATGATCGATCTTGGCATTAGTCACCAAAAAATATTTGGTTTGGGTCATCTTTTTTCCAGCAAGATTATATCGCCCACTACTAGTAATGATATATTAAAAATTATTCCAAAGAAAATTCATTTAACCTAGTCCCATATTTTAATTTCTTAGTACTTAGTTGTTAATGACACACTACTGTTAAATTGTTTAACATTCTACATTTAAAGCAGACTGTTGATCTTGTGTTATCTTTTAAATATATCCAGGAATCAACTAAACAGCTGGTTGTCTACTAAGGGTAAGACTCCATCAAAATTTCGACACTTGATGTGTTTCGATGCAGAAATGTCAGCTAAGAAACGGCAAGATTCTCGGATGAAGCAGTCCCTTACTGTGGCTGAACTGTCACAACAGGTGTGTACCAGCATTATAGTAACATTCCAACTACTCTTCCTCTGTGTGTACATTCTTTTACAGAACACCCAATAAATGCACACCTTTCCATCTTGTCATGTGTGTATGATCTATGAGAGTTGAAGTTAAGTTGGGCATAAAGAGTTCATAACAGAGTAGTACAGTAAATAAAAGGTGTTGAGTGGGTTGTCAAGTGGTGTTGAGTGGTTTGGACTAGGCAAAACAGTTTCTGACTAGCCTGATCAGTGAATTAGTTTGCTAGCCACATACTCTACGAACATCGGAGAATTTACACCATATATCTGTAAATGTGTGGAGTGTGTTAAATAAAACACCACTCTCCGTTTGCCACTGGGACAGTAAAAACCTGTTTATATTATGTTACCCATATATTACTTAATGTGTGAAGTTGTATGTAAATATAACGTATATACTGAATTAAAAACATTATTTAGCAAGATACACTGGCCAAGGAAGAAGATATCGGTGTCAGTGTGGGCTCTCCAATGGTCTGTGGTACGGAGTCGAACAAGACCAATGCCTCAACGGATGATCCACTGGATGCCTTGTTAACTCAGTGCCAGTCACTCATTGAGTTGGTGAGTTTAACAACCACACAAGGGATGGGCTAGTTTCTTCGTGTTCCCACTTACCCACTGATTATGTACAAATTGGTGTTTATTGGGGTTTTTAGAACAATTCTTAAAACCCATTAATACATTGCAACTATATTATATAGTTGCATACCTAAAATTTTTATAATAAGCATTTTCTGAGACACCAAATATGACAGTTCATGGGGGAAATTAAAAGCACAGTCATGTTAGTATATGAACTTAAAATTATATTTTGCAATAAACCTTCGTTTGTTTTCCTTTGCATAATTGGTTCTGAATTTTTATAGTAGTCTTTAGTCTACCAAATTTGTTTTGAAAACAGTTGCTGCACTACATATGATCTTTTGAAAACAGTTGCTGCACTACATATGATCTTTTGAAAACAGTTGCTGCACTACATATGATCTAGTTTTTTAAGATAAAGTTAGCACGGTAAATATATATGGGCAATTCCGTGTTTAAGTAAATCAAAACGTAATTTTTAGAAATATATTCAAATGAAACAAATTGGGTATCATTTAAAATGTCATTATGTGTAGCACTAAATATCACATTAAACTATTATCCGTAGATATGTAGTCATTAATACGGCAATGAAGACTTACTCCGTGAATTTGAAAATAAATCACGATCAAATTCATCAACTATTTATCACAATTTTTACAACAAACATGCAAGTTTTAGGATTTTATTTTTATGGTTCACAGTTCTAGATACATTCTTTGTTACAATGATATAATACTAAATTATGTATCTTTACTCAGAAGTTATTTTAAAACTCAGATTTAACACCAAAAAACTACATTTTTAAATCTCAACTCCTGTTGGGTGATTGCAAAATGTTACTGAGATTCAGTGTTAATTTGATGTACTTTATTAAAAAACAAAAACTATTACTGAGTTCCTCATAGTTACTAGGTAATTATGGTGTCAGACGTACCTGAAAAAGGTACGTCTGACACCTAGTACATCTGACACCATGAATGAAGCTGTTTGTTTCCATTCCTTTTGTTTATTGATGTTATCTAATGTCTAGTTAATATTGAAAACATTACCACAGTAAATTATTCATATATAAGTTATTTTAAAAGAATAACCTTAAATGGATCTCTACTTAGTAAAGCCCCTTAAATGTGCTTTTTAATGATGAAGACTGAAGCAATACATGATTTGTAGCTTTAAAAACAGTGTTTAATGATATTTTGCCTTAAACTCTGTTCTTAAACAATTACTCATTAAATGATACCATATAACTCGAGTAATTAAAGAGACGGAAATGTTTTATTTAACAGCACACTTAACACTATTTATAGTTATATGGAGTCAGACATGATTAAGATCCATGTTGATAGTGGGGAAGGAAATTTACTTCTGCCACATGGGTTGCTCTTTCAAGTTTAGTTAACAGCAAGGGATCTTTTGTATGAGCATTCCCATAGACAGGATATCACATACCACAACATTTGTTATACTAATTAATCAGCAGTGGCCAGACTAGTCATAAGAAGATCATAAAAAATTCAGAATCAAGGTTGGACATTGGGTCCTTGGTACATCATAATAGGGAAAATTCTATGATGAATTTCAGCTGTAGTAGACATAATAATCCAAGAGACTAAAGTTACTGTCATGCATAGGGACAGTGTATATTTAAACAGTCTCAATCATAAGATGCTCTTTTTTAATTGTAAGAATGGTGTCTTTCAGAAGAATACTGGAAGTTGGGGAAGTCTGAATTTTCAGTGCAGTGTTTAATCTGCACCACATTTCTGGAGCCACCAATACACCTTTTCAGTTTTAGTATATAATTATGATGAAGTAAATGATTGAATTTGAACTCAGTCTATATTTCTGTTCTTCTTTCATATTTTTTTAATAAAAATAATTAGTTGGGTTTTTTTACCGTAAAAAAAGTACGTCTGACACCAGACAAAGTTTTCACTGTTTTGGTTATATAGTAGAAAACATAAAATTATTGCATTTACTTAAAAAAGATAGACATCTACCCTAGTGCTAACAAACCCAACATTTCAAATAAACCCCCACAAATCACAGAGATTAGAACATAATCATATGACCCGTGCAAATCTGTACTTTGTGCAAATACGTCCAACACCATGCATATATCGAAAATGATTTGGATAGCTAAACTATTTATATATAACAATGTTATCTGAGTTGGTTCCTACAATATATGATACAGAAAAGTAACAAAAGTTTCTATCTTTTTATGTCATGCTTTACTAAAGTGTGCAAAATGCACGTCTGACGCCACGGAATTGCCCATATAGTTTTTTTTGTAGGATTGTCCTAGAGAGAGTATCCTGGACTGGCTGCAGGAGATACACGACCGAGTGCCCGGTGCTGCTGAAAGTACGCGCTATTACCTCCTCAAAGTGGCTGTGCTTAAACCCATGGGATGCCTGGATCCGGTTTTAGCAACGTTTGAAGAGGCCATTATCAACTCAGCACAGGTACAGTTACAGAGTTTTAGTTAACTGCATACGAAATGAGATTTCTTTGCTAACTTGAATCATTTTTCATAGGTGATAATGTTACCATTTGTGGTTAACACATGTATATACCGTCAGCATTTCAAACCCACATAAATATACTTAACTGCAGTTCCTGTCTCAGATTGTTAACCAGTTGAAATATAACCTAAAATGGCTCATTGATATTTGAGTACTAATCCTATGGGGCCATTCAAATATTGCCTAATATGGGATTGTTGTAGGTCCTAGTGCCATGCTGCTTGAGGTTCAAAGTGTATTTGTACCCTGCAGAACTTGTGCCATCCCTTACTGTAAGTGAACAAGCTCTATCGGTTTCCTCCACCCCTTTCTTTATTGAAGAAACAATGTTTGTAAGGCCATGTTCTAGGATGCAAAAATCGTAATTTTGGAGGGAAAAAATACAATTTGAGATTTTTGCAAAACTAATTTCCTATTATCTAACTTTACGGAGGTATATTTGTTTTGTTGAATATAAAGTAGGTAAACTGTCTTTTTGGAGGTGTTTTCTGTCAACAACAGTGACACTGTATATACATTTTAAAACGTTTCATACATTTTCTTAAAATTGCGGTTTCTGTTTGAAGCATTCACGTTTGTCACAATATTTCAAAAACTATTTATCCAATTTACTTGAAATTGTGCACATATTTTCTCTGAATATTCTGCTCTGAAATGGACTACTTTCAGCTCTAAACTATGTTTATTAAAGAAGATTAAAAAACGTGTACACACTGTATATTTCTTATGTCTGCAATTCAGAGCTACATAGGACTACAAATAAATTTTTAGTCTTATTTTACCCATCTCTATCTGTAGTGTGTGCGTTTCAAATATTAAGGTCGTAGCTTTAATAAATTTTTCTTTAAAGTAACAATCGTGACGTGCCTATTCATTCTCGTGACAATAATACTTCCCTTACAAGTAGCAAAAATAAACAGACTTTATATAGAAAATATCACTACAAAGTACAAGCATAAAACTAAACATCCAGCCAGCATTTTGTAGAAAAACATAACATTTTAGTACTAAAGTAGCTTTTGATGAAGTTCAGAAATTCACAGTTTTGCATCATGAAACCTGCCCTTGTAATATTTATATATGTAAGACACAAATGTGAATGTTTGTTTTCCAGCCCGCAGTTGAGCTTGGTCGCGCGATGTCTCACACTGTGCGGGAAATGATGGATGTGCTGTTGGAGGACTGCAATGACAGGCAGGCTCACGTTGACAGAAGCGTTGGTGACAGTGGGGGCGATGGTGGCAGTGGCCGTGTTGGTGGTGGCAATGACAGGCATGTCACAGACGAGAACATCTTTCAGTCTACAGCCATCAAGTACTACGTCCAGGACATGTCCGCTTTTAAAAAGAGGTATAGTCTTTATCACAGTTATTGCTGCTGGGTGTTGGTGAGTAGAGAGGATGATTTTCTGTGATTACAAGAAAATGGACAGAACCGCAGAATTTAGTAACAGAAATAGAGTTCACTTTTTTCTTTCTTTTAAAAAGTATTTGTATCGTCTTTTTCTGATTCAAGCATCATGACAAATATTTATGGTTGTTCTAAAATACACTACTGACAAAATATTCATAGTGTTTTTGTATATATGTTAATGTAACATAACACTGTATAGGCCAGTATGTATATGTTATGCCTGCTTATCTACCGAATTAATGTATGTAATAAATTGTTCTTGAAATTTGAATAAACACGTATGCATGCACTGGTACATTCTTGATTAGATATCAAAATATTTCTATAACAATCAGTTGTATAGGTTTTCAATATTTACACTTGTAATTAATTTATGTGACACTTGACGAATGGTGCAGTTTTGTGAAAGTTAGGATGTATCATTCATCTGTAAAAAATGTTATTGTCAGTGTTGAATGTTACTGTCAGTGTTGAATGTTATTATCAGCACTGAATGTTATTGTCAGTGTTGAATGTTATTGTCAGTGTTGATTGTTATTGTCAGTGTTGATTGTTATTGTCAGTGTTGATTATTATTGCCAGTGTTGATTGTCATTGTCAGTGTTGATTGTCATTGTCAGTGTTGATTGTTATTGTCAATGTTGCTTTGTTATTGTCAGTGTTGATTGTCATTGTCAGTGTTGATTGTCATTGTCAGTGTTGATTGTTATTGTCAGTGTTGATTTGTTATTGTCAGTGTTGATTGTTGTTGTCAGTGTTGATTGTTATTGTCAGTGTTGATTGTCATTGTCAGTGTCGATTGTTATTGTCGGTGTTGATTTGTTATTGTCAGTGTTGATTGTTATTAGTGTTGATTGTCATTGTCAGTGTTGATTGTTATTGTCAGTGTTGATTGTTATTGTCAGTGTTGATTGTCATTGTCAGTGTTGATTGTTATTGTCTGTGTTGATTTGTTATTGTCTGTGTTGATTTGTTATTGTCAGTGTTGATTGTTATTGTTGATTTGTTATTGTCAGTGTTGATTGTCATTGTCAGTGTTGATTGTTATTGTCAGTGTTGATTGTTATTGTCAGTGTTGATTTGTTATTGTCAGTGTTGATTTATTATCATCAGTGTTGATTTGTTATTAGTGTTGATTGTTATTGTCAGTGTTGATTGTTATTGTCAGTGTTGATTGTCATTGTCAGTGTTGATTTGTGTGTTTTGCAGAAGGACCAGCCTGTGTGAGGAGAGCTCACTACAGTCTGCCCGCGCAGTCATCACCCCTGTCCGCCGATCCACCCGCCGGTCCACCTGCCGATCCACCCCTGCACACACATGCCACCCACCCACACCGGCCAGCTACAAGCATGGGTTGTCTGCACAGAAGCCAAAGCTGTACGACTCACTGGCAGATGTACCTGAAGTAGAAAAAAACTCTCTCTTGTTCCGACCTAATGATGTGATGACAACGCTGCTGTTTGAATAGACAAATCTCATTGTGCTTGTGTAATGCAAATCTTTTACAATACACATTGTATTTATTATCATAGCTAATGGTTTGCATTTCTAAGTATAGAAGTGTTTTCTTTGGAATTTGTATGTATCCAAAATTCAAAGTTAGTAATGAAAAGTGGCTCCTATATCTACACATATAAATCATGTATCAAAATTTAAACTTTTTACATGTTCAGTCAATAAAATGTGTAGTGTCTTACCATAAATATTGTAAATAAATGAAATACTGTAATCAACTGATGTGCCATTGGTGTGTGTGTGTGTGTGTGTGTGTGTGTGTTTGTACATATACAGTCAAACCTTGTTACAGCGACCGTCATTAAGATACATATGCCACTGACACACATTCTGTGCAAACTAACATACTTAAAAGTGTTATAATGGAATTCATTTCAATGGCAAACTCGATATAACACACTTATGGAACAAACATGGTTGTTGTAATGAGATCTGATTGTGTGTG
>JAUTBW010095757.1:0-10012 GCA_032361425.1 Peltospira smaragdina | reverse complement strand
ACACACACACACACACACACACACACACACACACACACACACACACACACACACACACACACAAACACACACACACAGACACACACACACACACACACACACACACACACACACACACACACACACACACACACACAAACTGAAACTGAAACAGTTTAAACCAAGACAATATACTACAGCTGATGTTCATGTGATGACATGCAGTTTGTGCTATCATATGCTATGTTTCTAGCCAGACATAACACTGTAACATATGTCAGAACATATTGAGCTATGATTAATGAATCATACATCCATACTGTAATAAGAAAATCATTGACAACACCAAACCAATCTTTCACAAAAATAAATAGATAATGATATTTTCTAACCTTGGAATGCCACTTTTTTATTATCGGCAGCTTGCATCTGAGCACATTAGTTTCTTTAACGTCACTGAATGACGTCATTTGTTATTCTTTATAGTTAAATTATGCCCAATCTGGACACCAAAGACTTGTTATGTCCAATCTATCTTCTGTGTTTCACTTCCTTTTAACTAAATTGTTTTAGTCCAAGTTATGACACAAAACCAAACCATGATGCTAAAATGAATCCTAGCTGACAAAACTGGTCTCTACATATAAGGGTCGAATACCATTTTCAAATCTTTACTGTAGCTAAAATACAGTGAAAATATAATTTTTGAGTGAAATATCACTTTTATAGTTTCTATAGATTTATAGATTTCATTACCATGTATATAATAAAATGTTTTATCCTATAACTTCCCCATGATATCCATATCATGAACCCATTTGACATTTTTATATATCTAACCATGTGATAATGGTATGCAGATTAGTAAACTGATAATTGTTTGTACAGTATATGATATGTACAGCTTAACGTAACATGTTAATAAGAATCAGTTAAAATTATGATGTCAGACTATGTTTTCGCCAGTTATTTTTTACCTGGTTTACCAAATTTGTTATTCAAAATGTTGTATTAGAAGTGTTATAGGATAAACAGAATTTGCTACTTATGTAAAATATCAACCTCATGACGTTAATCGGTATTAGTCTCGGCAGAGCCTCGACAAATACCAATTACCTAACACTCGGTTGATATTTAAAAAACACTCGTGACGAATCCTCTATATATAGCTATGTGACATCAGACATACAGAACCGGCATTGATGGCGTAGTGGTCTACTAACTACTAACCTCCTGTCCTGGACAGACAGCTCAGGCTCCTAAACTGTGTGTCCAGGACAGACGTGCGCTATAACAGCTTGCTCTGAATGTGCACGTAAAACAAGTTTATTATTAAATAATTGGATTTGCCGTCCGGAATTTGCAGGATACATAAACATTTAATATTACTTTCAGATCATCGGTTCCATATATTCCTTAGTCCCAGCCTAACCATCATAATTATGTAGAACCAGTGATTTTCCGTTTCAGAAAATGATGTTTTTCGTTTCACGTTTTTACAAATTCCGTTTCGTTTCCGTTTTAGAATATAATACGTAATTGACATTTTAAATGATAAGTTACAAACAAGCTGCTGAAAAGAGAATGAGCCTATTCCTTACAGATATTATTGCTACTTGCCATTTTGTATTGACCTGTCAGATGATTTTCGCCAATCTAACGACATAATTATTAACTGCTGAAACGGTGCGACACGGGCTAAGGATTCTTCTGGCTATGCAGGCGCAATACGGTGTGTCATTTGGGTATGCAATATATTAACAAATCGTCAGATTTATAACCTATGACAATAGGAAACGGTAAAATAAACAATACATTAATTAATTAATTATCTAATTAATTAATTAATAGTCGATTTAATGAAAATCATAGTTCCGTTTTGAAATGAAAATTCCGTTTCACAGTGTGAATTCCGCGAATTCCGTCTGTTTTCCGTGATCGCGGAAAACCACTGGATCTACATATATGTCCCCTACGACTAAAATAATAACTCAATCTACATTGGTATCCTTAATGAAATCCCTTAACTCCCTATAGGACGTTAGCGCTAAAAGGATATCCTCTGCTTTAGACATATGGCTTAAGTTTAGTGTATGACAATGCCTAAAGATTACGAAAACAATATACTAGTATGTCTCTCCAGTTTTATAATAATTTTTACGATAATTTTTACGGTTATCTAGCGTCAGACATATGATTAAACAAAAGCCTGCCATCACATAGGGCACTTTTTAGATTATCAGCAAGGAAGTTTTTATATGCACACACCACGGCCTTGATTCAGCAGTTGTGGAACACTGGCTGGAATGAGACGTAGCCCAAATGATCCACCAAGCGACTCATCGCACCACTATCGAATGCTTTACGTATCAGATGCACCCTGCTGCCTTACTATGTCCAGTAAAATGACCAATATTCCCTGTATTTACAAGTATTGTTTTGTGTTTTTCAGTACGGCTTCGTGTGTCGGTCTGTGATGAACCTGATCAACATGCACGATCCTCGAATCCTCGACAAACTCAGGTGAGTGGGAATTTCGCATTATTTGTTTGTTTGTTTAATAACTTTAAGCCTTTTGACCCATTGTTATACCCTCATATAAAACATGAACACGTTACAAGTGATACAACACATGCATAGATAACAAATAGTACACAAGATGATGGATGAACAATCATATATATTGTGACAGAGAATATGGAGCATTTTTAGGTAGTTACCTACATGACACAGTTCTGTTTTATTTCACAATTTAAACAGCTGCACGAGTTTAAATATAAATGATTTGTACCAATAATATTTCTTGATATACAGCAAACGTAAATGCATATTCAAAGGGCATTTAAAAATGAAATTATATTCATTTTCAACTTCATTCATAAGTATTACACTGAATGCCGCCTGACGTGCAGTGCAGTCAGGATAATTCTGCTTTAACAACTCTGCTTAAGGATATTAGCTTAATCATATTAGCTTAAGGATATTTCATTCTTGATATTAAACCTTCAGAAAAGCCACAACATATATGTTCTATGTGTTCAACGACACTCGGATACTATTGTCCTTGATGTAAATATCACTGAAACATTTGTCAGTAGTAGAATATAAACCAACCCGCTGATTGTTCTAAACCTCGCGATTCCACTCTAACGCCAAAATATAGAATTGTCTTCAGAGTGTCATGGTATCTCTACATGTTGGTGCCGCGTTGTCTGTAAACTGACTGTGTTATAGGCTTCCCATTGTGGTCTTTATATGTAAATTTCGCAGCTCATTTAGCAAATATAGTACCCCACAAGTATTAATAATCTCCCAGATACTGTGATTCAGTGTAGGTTTGATTTATATCTCTTACTGTCACGCAGCCTTAGAAAGTAATGATAGAATTAGTGAAATCATAAGCAGAGCATTGAGAAGTGCATATGGGTTCTTAAGGTGTAATACATACCACACATTTCTATCGACAAACTGTCGAATGCCTGTGGGAAAAGTTAAAAACAAACTAATGAGTTTACTGAAGTGAATCGATCCCAGTTCGTCACAGACACACCCACTGAAGCGGCGTCCCACTGAACTAAATCACATTACTGGCATTTAGATTTCTGCAGGCGCTATCGCCTTCGCTCAGAGATGATTTTCGCATTTTGCGATTTCCGTGCTGATATTCCACGAGCTAAATGGCGTTTTCTTCAGTTTCTGATCAATTTGCTCTCCGTGACGTGCTACGCGATCTCATTGCTTGTCGATCCAGTTGCAATGCTAACAGATGTCCGCAGGGAGCGGCTGCTGCTCCTTAGAATTAAGTTCTTCACAATAGAAATGCTGGCCCGTCGAGTGCAATCGTCGAAATAAGCGTGTTCTCGATATATGAACAAAATTGGAGTCATGCAGGGTTAATTATTACCGACGTTCCATAATGCTAAATGATAAGTAAAGTGGCAGTTTAGTCACTGATACATTGCGTTATATCCTCATTGTCCTCTCTGTGTGTTTGTGTACGCACGCGCGTCTGTCCCTATCTCTTCACTCATCCAGTATAGATTTCAGTTATCATTTATGGATTTTAATTAACACATAAAAACGTATAGTAAAATAATATGACAAATAAAAAAAAAAATAAAAAATTCTTAATACATTTTCTTGATTTACAGATCGAGACCCTAAGCTTCCATTTAAATAAAAAGCATCTTCTAAGTGTGTTATAAATAACACACTTAGAATATACATGTAATTATTAAGTTTTCACTGGCGTCGAATTAGCAAATAGTTGTTACCTACCGGGGATCGATCTCAAGACAAGCGCGCAGCCGACACATTGTAACATCACTGGGCTTTGGTAAATCCCATCTTTGTATTTGTAAATTCTCCGAGGAAAGATAAAAGCACTTGGCTGATCATGGAAGGGATAGCAGATTGTTCGTTATCTCATGGTGTAGATCATCGGATCGTCCCTCCCGGTGGACCCACTGGTCATTATCTCGTTCCAGCTAATGCTCAACAACTGGTGAATCAAAGACCGTAGATTGTGCTGCCCTGTTTATGGGGTGGTGCATATGAAGCATCCATTGCTGCTAATCGGAAGGAGTAGCATATGTGACGACAGCATGTTCTGTCTCATATCATAATGCGTATTAAAACCATACATTTGACGCCATATAACCGTAAACCGTGTTGAGTGCGTCGTTAAATAACACTTGTGTCTCTGATAACTGTTTCGTCAATCAGATGTTTTTAAAAGCGTGCATACCGACTGAACCTTTCTAGATATTGATACATTCCTAGATTCCCGCTTTAATCAGTTCTGTTCGTCATTTTGTTCTCTTTGTATCATGCACCAAGCGTTTCCAATAAGACAAAATTGCTTGCATCAATATACACTAAGAATACCTTAATATAGGAAGTTACTTTAACTAGTGACTGCGACTTCTGGGTTTTAAAGATTTGTTTAAAGTCGAGTCCTTTGATGATGAATTGAACTGGTCTAGTGTTGAAATGTTTACGCACATCAAAGATTCGCTCTATCGGACAGGATCTTCTGTTATTAAATTACAAGACCGCTATTAAACTAATGCACTTGCCATTAGGGTTAATATGGTTAATACAAAGCGCTGTCGACAAATTCTCAGAAACAAATGAATGCAAAATGTATGCACTGTTTTCACTGTTACAGTACCGTAAATGAGTCGAGGGTAGAGCATTAGCTTTCTCCTCAAATTTATTTGCACAATCAAAGGTCAAATAAGAACCAGTAGAGGCCCATGGTCTCAGTGGGGGGCGGGGTGTGTGTGTGTGGGGGGATTCAAACCCCAAGTCCCCCTGATTACGACACTGCACTGTTTAGTGTTCAACAGCAAAACATTTATGTTTCCTTAACTTGTTTTATTATTTTTGTCCTTGTGCGATTCTATATCATTCCAACGAAGCACGCCATACACTTCCATTACTAATTTAATATTATACTAGTGATATAACTGAATTGCACTTTTTTCTGTTTTTAGACTAGAATCGTGGTTTCCTGAAGACACATTTGAGTCGAGTTTTCAAGATCCCAGTCTACGTCACGAAACTATTCAGGATGACCTCATTATGCACATTTGCAGGTCATGTGCGAGTCACCTAGGTAACGTGTTTGTATACATATACCGCCATCTTAATAGCAGTATATACAGCAGTAGTGGATCCATCGAGATCCAAGGATCCTGACCCCTTGGATCTCGACAATACACTGCATCTGAACCTGCATTTGTATAACACGACATATACAAACAGCAGATATTTAGTTGACGCATTCGTATCCAATATCATGCCTAAATCATTTAGGAAACACTTAACTTTCTCAATTCAGATTTTGTTGGTACTGTATTACGATATCCAGAGTTAACTTATTTTATGCAAAGCACTTAAAACTACAGTGTCTACAATAGTCTTATTACAGAATCGAAGTTTAAGATCAAATACAAAAATAACTGCGCTTTTACCTTTCACGAGAACTGACGCATTCAGCGTCTAACGTAAAACGCTCACTATACAGTAATATACAGAGATCCGCCATGATTTAACGAAACAGACGCGATATGTTTAGTGGAGTTCAGTGACATCGTAACAAACATAGCGATACTTCATGTGATTCTTTGTTGGATGTTCCATGTTTGCGTTAAACCAATGAGAATAGGATTTGAAAGTTGCCCGCTAATCAAGACCTAGTTTGAAAATATTGTGTATGTTGTCAAGTTTGATACGCTTTCACATCAAATGCAAAGTGTTATGTGTAGTCATATGACACTTCCTTGATTAACGTCCTTGAATAATTAAACAATAAAAATGTTCCAGAATCTGTATCTTTAAGCGACGTGAACAGTTCTTAGTAATAATCCATAAAACAGTAATTAGTAATTTGTAATTGTAATTGTTTATTAGCTTTAAGCCGTTCGGCCCATTAGCATACATTCATTCGGAACATGAACAGGTTACAAGTGATACACATGTCCAGATTACAAATGGTACATAAAGTGGAGGATGGACAATTTTATATATGGTGACATAACCGTAAACATAAAGCATTTTTGAGATATTTACCTATATTACATAGCTCTTTTCTGTTTTGCACTGACAACAGTTGCACTAGTTTAAATACAGATGGTTTGTACCAATAATATTTCTTAATATACAACATACGTAAATGCACATACAATGGACATATTAAAATAAAATGATATTCGTCTTCAACATCATTCATATTACACATTTGACATTTCCTTTGAGATCTCTCAATATTACGGTAGGGTAGGGAAACCGATTTTCGTGTTCATATACTAAACAGTTTCGGACACGCCTGTCGTGGTCACACATCTCAGGAGCCCGAGTTGTCTGTCCATGACAGGTGGGTAGTAAATAGTAGCACCCGTGTTAGAGGGTTAGTGAAAGAAAAGAGGGTGTAGTGGCCTTACACCTACCCACTGAGTCCATATAAACTCACTCTGGGTGGGAGCCGGTACCAAGATACGATCCCAGTACCAACTAGCCTTATCTTTCAGACTGAAGGTTTAGACCACCACGCCATCGAGACCGGTCCTCTCAATATCACGATATCTGCCTTTTTCAATTAAAAGAGAAGTGTCACGGTCGCTGGTACGACACTCACACTCTACCACGGCTTACGGCAACGCCAATCCTGTTTGACCAATCGGATTAATCCATCATGGAGGCTGCAGCCAAAAGTTTTCGTGAGCGCATAATCCTCGCATTAAGCAATTTGCGAGATCCTTAACTAAAGGTCAGCGGGATCATATGAGCGCCTCGCCACACCAGACGCGGCTCAGGTTTAAAAGCAGGGAACAAATTGACGCTTCTAATGTGTGTTTAAAGGGTTCGTTGCGGTAAGGCTAATGTCGGCCAAATCGCCATACATCAGAGCAAGACAGGTTCGGTATGTGAAAGACAAATTCTATTAACACACATATTATTTTCACGTCTATGTGAGTGTCCATTTGATGGGATCATGTCCGTTATTAATTACAGTTAGGCAACCACTTAGTGTCGATATGGGTCCTCATATATAGATGGGCTAAAAACTGGATTTGGTAATGTGGTTCTAAGTCTTGGACTGGGGACTGCTTGGTGGCATTTTAGTATCCTGGTACCGGTCGGGGGCGAGATATAGTCCAGTCGGTGGTATACTCGCCTGACATGTTTGTGTCGCAAGCTCGAGATACTTCGGAGGACCTGTTACCTTAGTTTATCCATAGCTGGTATATCAAAGCAGTACCTATTCTAGTGTTGGGATGGGGGGGGGGGGGCATTATACATTTTTAAAAAAAGGACTCCTTTTAAAAACCGATCACAATTATAATTTCAGCACTAAACCCTACAGAGATGAAACAAAATACCATCGACCTCCAATTTAAAGAATTCCTATGTCCATGCCTCCAAAGCCTTTTCTGTCCGTGAGATGTGTACAGATAGTATAAGTTTTGGTTACAAGTAAAAGCTTACTGATTGTTTGACGTCCAGTCGCCAGTCGATAAAGAAAGTCAACCTCCACTTCCCGGTTTGTCTAGGTCGTGACCAGTGAAAACCACATCTGGTCAATTACTTTATTATCTCTAATGTTTTAATTCCATGTTTATGAGCTACTACTACCACCACTATTACTACTACTACTACTACTACTACTACTACTACTACTACTACTACTACTACTACTACTAATACTACTACTACTACTAATACTAATACTACCACTATTATTATTATTATTATTATTATTATTATTATTATTATTATTATTATATAAAACAGATAACCCTGCTAACACCAGTGTCCAACAACTAAGGTAATCCAGCTGTACTGTGAGATTAGCATGTCTTTTTTTAATTTGGAAGACTTAGAGATATTTTGAGTGTTACTAATTTCAGAGGTCAACTTGAACTAACTAGCGGACCATTCACAGTGTCTAACTATGTCCAGTGGGTAGGTCACTTACACAGTGTTCCCAGTGCATTTGTTTAGTACATTCTTGTTTCAACATTCACCATTGTGCACATTTATTAGCATGGATTTTTTTAATTAACAGATTCATGTTGATATATAGCTGTTAAAAGAATCTGTTATTAAAATAATTATTCTATTCAGTATTATAGTTAAATGCTAATTTGATATTAATATTTAGATTGCATTAATAATTTAATATTCCTATTTATTCTTTAAGACAAATCTTTCTTATTTATTCAAAATAAAATATTCATGAATATTTATCACAATTAAATATTCATGTTTATTCAAAATAAAATATATTCAAAATTCAATATTCATATTTATTATAATTTAAATATACAGTGTGTGTATAATTATAATAATTTACAGGCAAACGTTATGGTTTGGTTTTGAAACAAGAATGTACTCCCCACTTATCGGGAACACAAACACTGGCATGAATGTTGTCTGTTGTCCACCCATTGTGACTGTTTAATTTTTCACAAACTGCAGCATTGATCTGTTTCAGTTGCTTTGTGTCAGTGATGCACCATCGTAACTTTGTTTTATTTTTATTTTGTATTGTGTTTTTTCTTGTTTCATTTTGTGAAGACCCTTGACTGAAACTGAGAGACACTTGTTGTCTACAAAGCGCTATGATGCTTTAGTGCATGAGCAAAGGAAAATAGATGCTGAGATTGATGCGAAGGTAACCGTAGCCTGCAATTATTACTTTGTTTTTAGAGTTTTTAGCATTTTGTATTTGTGTTGTGAAATGCTGTCAGCACCTGTATGTGTGTGTGATCACATACATTATTATCTCTGTTATGAGGTCATATATTTAATGTTGTTTCTAGTGGCCCTATTGTTTCTCACTGAAACCATTTTTATTTATTATTTTTTTGCTCTTCAGCCTGTTTTATGCTGGTATGTAAATATACAAACAATTAAATTGGATTTGTTAACTTACAAAGACTTCGTAAGATATTTTTAATCCACTTATATTTTCTATTTTTAATTACTTAAAAATGGTATTTATAATTTAAATAAACTTGATGAATTTTTATTAGAAGCTATCAGCATTAAAACAAGATTAAAAACAAGACAGAAACATCAAGAAACAAAACAAAGAACAACAAAAAACACATAGTATAAAATAAATAAATATATATTTTCAAAAAGAAACAAAAAACACCACCAAACCTAGTTTAAAAAAAGAAAAAGAATGTATTTATTTTTATAACCCCAAACTGACCCCTATTGCCTGTTTGTCCCCAGTTGGCCCAGCAGGAGGAGGAAATAGCGCGCGAGGAAGAGTCGTACTATGAGGCGAAGCGTGAAGCTGCCCGGGTCGCCAGGATGCAGAGGGCCAAGGAAAAAGCAGCCAAGAAGAACGCTGTCACCAACGGACCAAAGTCTTGGCTCGGGGACGATGATGAGTGGGAGGTGTAAGTGACAGTCATAATAGTACCATTTTGTTTAACCTTCTGACTGCTGGGTACAGAAATATAATGTTTTTGCTTATTTGCTGAATAAAAACTTAGGTAAAACATAAAATAAT
>JAUTBW010095746.1:0-10014 GCA_032361425.1 Peltospira smaragdina | reverse complement strand
TGGGTGGGAGCCGGTACCGGGATACGATCCCAGCACCTACCAGCCTTATTTTTCAGACCGACGGCTTAGACCACTACACCATCGAGGCCGGTTATTGTATTCTAGCTGTGGGTTTAGTTATTGTAGTCATGTAATGGTTGAGTGTCTGTGTTCTAACTGTGATCAGTTCCTGTCAATAGTCCATTCAGACTTTCTCTGAAAACTCTCTTCTTTCTTTCATCTTTCATAATCTTTTTTCTTTTTCTTTTTTTATTAACCTGACTAGTATTTAGAAATATTTATTAATGGTTTAAGGAATGGTCTCAAAAAGTTCCTAATATGTTAAACATAGTTTTGAATTACTTAAAAAATTCACCTAGCACAAATTTATATTTAGTTTGAGACAATGTCCATGATCAAGCTGGTAAAAAACCCAAAAAAAACAAAACAATCTCAGTTTAAATGGAATTGTTTCAACCATTGCTCTTGATTATAAAGTTTTCACAAAAATCCATCCTTTCTCTACATATTGCTTTATGTCACCATCCAGTCCCCATAATATCAGACCTTTTATATAAGATAAGGTTTGGTACAAAATTGCAAAGTTGTGTCTTTTTGACAACCTTTTATTCTTAAAAGAAAGAAGCTGTTTATGACTGTTTGTTGTAATAAGTAAAAAATTAAAATGCTTGCAATTACATTCACTTAACTTTTAAGAGTACCGGTAATTTGAATAGCATGTTTCTTTAATTTTACATCTTTGTCTGGCACCAAATAGCTAACCTTTTTCACTGTGTGCTGGGGTGTTGGGTTAAACAACCATTCATTCATTCTGTGAAAATGCTTAAATGGGTCACAGGTGTGTATTAATTCAGCTTGTCATGTAAAGACCAATAATGAAAGATTTTCTGTTATACTTGATGCTGTAAGTGTAACACTGGTTTTTGTTCTCATTATAGGCGGTTTGGCCGGCGAGACACATTTGCAGATACACTGGCTCTCTGTTCATACTGCAGCAGCATCTTCTGGCAGGTTCGTCGTCAGTCTTAGCTAACTTTCAGCCGCATGTAACCAAGTGATGATGATGGGGAGGGAATAGGAGAGGGGTCAGTGTCTTACAGTTGTGTTTCTAAATATTTAACCCACTGCTACTTGATGGGCTACTCTTTCCAGTTAGCAACAGTGGGTCTATAACAGGATAGTTATACCGTTGTGGAGCACTGGATGGAACAAGCAATAGAGGGTCCACTAGGTGGACTCAATCTGGGGGGGGTATTTTCAAAGCTGTCTGAGCACTATAATTATGTAATGGTATCATATCCCCATGATATAAACCCATTTGATATTTTTATATATGAACCTGTGATAATGGTATGCAAATTAGTAAACTGATAATCGGTTGTACAGTGCACAATATATTCAGCTTATTGTAATATGTTAGTAATAATCAGTTAAGATATGTCAGATTATGTTTACACCGGTTGAATTGATTGAAATATGGACATTACTTTTTACTTGGTATACCAATTTTTTTTCAAAATGTTGTATTAGAAGTGTTATAGGATAAATAGAATTTGCTACTTGTGTTTTTTAATATGTAAAATATCAACCTAGTGACGTTGATCGGTATTTGTCTCGCCATAGCCTCAACAAATACCAATTAACTAACACTGTTCATATTTTTCATATTAAAAAAAAATTGGTGACAAATCCTTTATATATAACATCAATTACAGAGAAATTTAGGTAATCATAGTACATAGTTTTGAAAATCAAGCCCTGGATAACCAGCCAAACAACACATTGAGCTACTGAAGAACATTCTGCTGCATTGCTGCCGAGTATCTCCACTGTTGGTTTCTCTCTTTCAGTCGCTGGGTCACCAGTGTGTCAAAGATGGGGAGTACGTGGCCAAGGAGCTCTCACCAGAGGACTTCATGAAGCTCTTCTCGCTCTGATGCGGCTGTCTCAGAATCTCAAGAGTTATCTCATTCTCCAAGCTCTCAACCTTGGCGCTCCTTAGTCAGATTCAGTCAAATGTACTTGCATGTTTTGGAATACTTTATTGGTAACATTCATTTACATTTTACTTTTTAAAGATTAGTTTTTTGTTGTAATTTACCTTGTATGAATGAATCCCATTCTGTCCATGTTAATGGATTTTGTGAAACAGAAATATTTATTTGCTTTACAGCATGGTGTTTATTTAGAATTTGTTAATTGAGAATGTAGTGATTGATGTAAATATATTTTTATACAGTATCTTTATTCTAATTTGGAGTTTCTGTGTGTATTTTTATATCCCAAAAGATATGTGATTATTATACTAGTATGAATAGCCTTTAGCCATGTTGTATTTGTTACGTTGGGTCAGGCTTGCAGTTTAATAATACACATAGGCTAGAAGACTGTCGATTTTTTAAATATCCACATCTGATGCAATACAACTTTTCAATACAACTTAGTGCTACCAAATTTACAATTTAGTCAAAGTTCCCTCAAATGTCCACCACTCAGTTTTTACCATTAAATGTAATCCTGATCCAAAATGATGAATAGGGCACTGCTAGAGAACATTCATTTAACAAAAAGCACAAACAAATTAAATAATGAAACCATTATTTAAAATAAATAAATATGCTGGTAAAAAAATAAAAATAAAATAATAATAATAAAATAAATAAATAATACATATGCTTAATTCTTAAGATCATTTTAAATATTTAAATACAAAGGCAAACTAATGTATTAAGTGTTGTATTCACACATTCTTAATGCATGATGATGGGAAATTGTTAGCCAGCAGAGATGAATCGTTACAATGAATCTGAATATGAAAGATGGACATTTGAAACTCTAAAAGGTTTTGTGGATGACAGTTTTGAAAAATCTTGATTCTAGATAATATATTGGGACTGGGTAACACCAGAGTTTCATATGACCAAGCATTGTGTGTATTAAGTATTAGAATGAAGAGTGTTGTGTACAATATTTACACAGTGATATGGTTGAAACATTTTGCATAGGTTAGATTTCACCTCATTTTACATCTAAACTGAGATTAAATTATTTTTATTTTTATCAGTTGAGATTTGGAATTACAATGACATTTGTAAATTGTGCACTTTTTCCAAAAGTATTATTTAGCAGAGTTTAGTGAAAAGAGGGGTGATCTGACATATGGAAATGTTTCACAGAATGTACATTCCACGAATGTTTTTGGCTGGTATAGCGGTTTACTATACTTGATGGTCATTATATATCCTTCATTTATTTTCATACTTGTCTGTCTCCTAAATGTTTGTACAAAATAAATTTGGGCTTATTTTAATGCTGTACTTTCCAAATTGTTTTTACAGAGCAGTAAACAAAAAATTTCAGTTTCTGCTCAGTAAAAAATATCTTATTCTTGCATTCTTTACTTTATATATTGCGTTGCATATGCTGCGTATGTTAAAAGCAACTGGCATGAAATAAAAAGCAATTTATAAAAAATCTATAAAAAGATGTGGTTTACTTTGTTATGACATTAACGATACACTGAGGATCTCAGAGATATTGCCACTTACTAGACTGTTATTTAATGCAGTTTTACCAAAATGTAATGGTATAATATGTGATAGACACCAGTCACGTTCCTCAACACTTCCTCAAATTACCACTGAATGTAGTGTTTGTTCAGTTTTATTTTTAATTCTTTCTTTTCTTTCTCTTTTACATTTTCCTGATGTGTCTAACATGATTCAGTATTATTAAGAAAAGCTATTGAGGATATTTTTAGTATTTGTTTTGAGGATATAATTTTTTTTTTACTGCATGCATTATTGCATTTTCTTTTTTATTACGCACAATATACTTTTTTCTTTTTTTTATGCAGTTTGATCGAGTAATACATTTTATCTCTGTTAATACTTCTTTAAAGCTATGTAAAGCATACAGAATTTTATTATTTTTATTTATGCTTTTTTAATGCAATTTAGTCAGTGTACTGCAGTTATATGTGAATGGTGATAAAAGTGACTAGCTGGTGTTACTGTAGTGCTGTAAAGTGAAAACCTTTGTAAAGGACTTCCAATGTGCAATATCAAATGAGAATGTATTGGTTTGTATTTATCAGTAGTGTGATGTGTTACAACTATTAAATATATTAATCATGAGTGCTGTGTATGTGATCCAGTTAAATACTTTATTCGTTATTTATGTTGATCCCCCCACTCCCCACCGCCCCTCCCTGGTATAGTTCTCTATTTTATCTTACTAAAACATGTTGTTTGGTACAAAACAATCAAGTTCGGTTTGAATATTTCCCTACCAAACTTTTAAATTATTTAACATAAATCATGATATAGCCTTACATTTGCATAATTAGAAAATGTTGTAGTTCATTTGTGCATGTTATATTAGAAAATATAATTTTGTTTTCAAATTTCAATGGCTGAAATTGTGGTGCTAGTTAAATGTTATTAGTATTAATGATTTAGAATTGCATAGCAATTTCTAAAATTTGTGTAGCAAAATGTTCCATCCGTGTATCAATTTACAATTTAATTCTTGATGGATGATAAATTTGTCAACATTTGATGTGTTGCCATGACAAATGTGTTACCATGACATCATATTGCAGTATTCATACATTAGCAAGACTGTATGGAAGACTGGTCTTCTTTGAGGCCAGCAATCCTTGAACGATACTAAAGCTAATTGCAAGTAACTTTGATCATTTCATGAACTTACAAGCTAACCATAATGATGGTAAAATAGGTATACAGGTGCTATTATTTTTAAATATACCAGAATTAGACTTTAATATTGTAAATGGTCTGAGATCAATATATGACAGAACATTGGACTAAACAGTTACTGTACAGTAGTGATTTTGTTTTACAGGCTAACTCTGAAATTGTATGTCTTAAGTATTTCAAAAAATTTATTGGATTAAATGTTTGTAATAGTTTTTTGAATTATTACCCAGGTAAAGTTGTTTGTTATTGTAGATGTTTGTGATTACATATTAGAATGTATTTTACCGATGGAATCTCAGCCTTCCTCTAGTGTTAGGTTTCTTCATGACAAACTCATGTGATACACATTCATTTAAAAGCCCACTCACATTTCATATCCATCCGTGTTCTTCACTGTTAGTACATCCTTTATATATTTAATTCATCCAAGTCACAATAATTGACACATGAAACGGTATGAAACTTACAAGTTCTTTAAATATTGTTATTCAAGCAAATGTGTCAAATTATATGTAAATACGATTTAAGCACTTTCAATGCAAGTGTAATTAAATGATGTGGGCAATGAGAATAATTTAGCAAAAAGCATGTTTAGTTCATGGAACTCTGCAGATAGCATTTGTGTGGATTAAACAATAGCAGTGTGTAACAGGTGGCAAAACATCTCTTGCTGAGATTTGTTGGTTTTGACACGTTTTCATTAGCAGTGGTTGTGATTGTTACTAGCGTTGTTACGACTGTGATTAGTGCTGTGTGCGAGACTGATGATGTTTTGTTTCTGTGTGTGTGCGAGACTGATGATGTTTTGTTTCTGTTTGTGTGCGAGACTGATGATGTTTTGTTTCTGTGTGTGTGTGAGACTGATGTTTTGTTTCTGTGTGTGTGTGAGACTGATGATGTTTTGTTTCTGTGTGTGTGCGAGACTGATGATGTTTTGTTTATATGATGCTCACTTCCGTCGAGTCTAACTAGTTTAGAGTGGCTCAACAGTGACGGCTTTACTGTTGACTGATTAACAGACTTGGATACGATTTGCTTCAATAATATGGCTTGATGTCTGTTTTTGTATGAGCAATATTAGTGCTAACATTGTGTTGTTTTTGTTTTGAAATTTGTTTACTTTTTTATGTCAATAAATTATGTAAAATGTTAATGTTTTTCTTTCATTTATACTTCTTAAATTAAATAAATGATCGATAATTTAAATAAATATCAATTTCTCACAGGAATATAATTAATAAGGACTAAAGTTTATAATAAGTATTAGCAGCCTCAATGGCACTGTGGTCTAAGCAGTTAGTCTGAAAAGTAAGGCTGGTAGGTGTTGGGTTTGTATTCCAGTATCAGCTTCCACCCAGAATGAGGTTGTTTAAGGATTCCGTGGGCAGGTGTACTGCCACTATACCTTTCTCACACTGTTACTACTAATTTAATCACCTGTTCTAGACAGGCAACTCAGGCTCCCGATGTTTGTGGCCAGGATAGGCATGCACTACAGCAGCTTGCTCAGAATGTACATGTAAAACAAATGTATAGTCTCTACACAATGTCGTACATGATTGGCAGAAACTGGTTTTGGGTTTGGTCAGGACTGAGACATCACCAAGAATATCAAGTGTTTAATATGCAACACTGTTGGATCGGAGCATCTCAAGGCTAATACACTTGATTATAAAGGGTAATGTTTAACAGGTGTAAAACCTTTACAGTGGAGGTAAATGCATCAGGATAAAGATCAACCTTTTGTAATTGTTATTTAAAACTGAAAACTGCTTCAAAATCAGGCAATCTAACAAATACGGTAACTGTTAAACCATGAGAACGTATGTACAAATGGAAAGACAAAACACAAACATTTTAAAGTTTATTTGTGACTCTTTCTCACTAAAACAAGTACATATCTCCATGTACATGCAGCAGCTACATGCCAGTGATAAGAACACGATCCTGGAGTGGGACGGGCACTTGAGATGTGTTCAGTACCAGCTGTGTTCTCACGGCAATCACTACAGTCCACACCCGTCACTGGCTGACAAAACAAAGAGGAAAAGATTGGAAATATAACATTTTAAAAAGGAAGTTTCTGAGCAGAAATTAAATCTAATCTATATGCTGCATTGCTACATCAACAATGCAATAACAGAAACCAAAATGAAAATCTGTTTAATGTTATTATCACAATAATTATATTTACTGAACTGAATACAACTGGCCCTTGATATAATCCCTACTTCTGCAACTGCAAGTTTACTGTAAACAAATTACCTTACCACAGTAACCATCGACCAAGATTTGTTTTGTGCACGAATTATAATAAAGGCATCACAATTCCCTTGTATTTCAAGCAAGTCAAAAACCAACTCCATAATTAGCAACATGTCAGTTCCAATTCTACTGCACACAGTGAATGTGTTGTTACTACATACAGCTTTTAACAACATGTTGTTTGTATTACTTACACATAAACATACACAATATACATTTTAAAATATGTCATTTTATTCACTTTTGTTAATCTGATAATTAGTATTTGTTTTTGTGGGATACTTGTGAAACAAAATGCTAAATCATTTCTAAAAGAGCTACATATACCAAAACCAGGTATTATTTAAAATAATAAAATTTAACCAAAACGTTAATAATTTAATACGTTGACTGCCATTAAATAAAAGAACGGTTTACATTTATCACCTTTTAAAATAATTTTTGGACCAAAGATTAAATAAAAATTGGAAATCGGTTAAAAAAAAGAAAAAAAGTTTTACTTTGATGTTGTTCGTATATATAAAAAGAGCACCAAATGGTTTGTCTCCATGCTAACATTTTTAATGTAACATGATATAGCAATGATTTTACTATTAGATATCTCTTACTGGCAAAAACTGGTTCACTTGTTTTGATAGTATGTTTGTTAGTGGTAGTCAATGTGTGAATAATATTTTCACAAGTTTAAACCAAATTTCAGAATGTTCCCAGTAATTTGTATTCAGTGCTCACCTGAGTTGTGATTCTGTCTGCTGCTCTTCTCTCTCACTTTTCAACATCTTGCCAAACAGCTTTTTATGTCGCCGACTCTCTAGGTGACCTTTAAAAACATATGATTATGTATCATTACAACTAGATTTAACATTTAGTAACAGGTCTAAGGGAAGTAACTCAGATATTACTGCTGTGTGAAGATGGCGAACTAAATTGGAATAAAAACATGCTATTAAGAAAAAAATTATGGTAGAGTAATATAAAAAAAAAAAAATTAATTTAAAAAACAGAAAGGCAATACAAATACTGGCTATTACCGCTGTGATTCAAACAATGTTAAAAGACCAATATTTGTGCCTGTATGTGAGTATGTTTTCCCATGATTGCAAACTTTCTGATAAGCATGATGCAAATGTGCAACTTTAACCTTCTCCCTACTGCCAGCAAAAGATGCTTTACGGTTTACCAATTTCAATTTTAAATGTTTTTAACTGGTTTAAAAAAGGAAAATAGGACAAAATTCCAACAAGATTTGTGCTGACTGACACTGAACATTACTTAATTTTAAGTAACTTAAAATTACTTAAGACTAAATAGCCTTAAAAATTAGTAATTCTGTACCCATTGCAACCAGTTTTTACAAAAAGAATTCAGCATTCAGATGGTTAAATGAACTAGCAAGCACTAATGGGCTTACTGTGCCACTGTTTGCTGGTGACGAACACGCGGTCTCCACACACACGACACACGTTGTACACCGGCTCGTCACTCGGCTCATCAGAACACGCCATGGGAGGCACGCTCGGTTGTCTACCCTGAAAAACAACAACACGAGCTACACACTGTCTGCTTTGTGAGGTAATAGCAGTGCCTGTGCCTATGTCAGATGATAGCAGTGTCTGTGCCTATGTTAGCCTATGTTAGATAATAGCAGTGCCTGTGCCTATGTTAGATAATAGCAGTGCCTGTGCCTATGTTAGATAATAGCAGTGCCAGTGCCTATGTTAGATAATAGCAGTGCCAGTGCCTATGTTAGCCTATGTTAGATAATAGCAGTGCCTGTGCCTATGTTAGATAATGGCAGTGCCAGTGCCTATGTTAGCCTATGTTAGATAATAGCAGTGCCTGTGCCTGTTAGATAATAGCAGTGCTGTGCCTATGTTAGATGATAGCAGTGCCTGTGCCTATGTCAGATGATAGCAGTGCTGTGCCTATGTTAGATGATAGCAGTGCTGTGCTTATGTTAGATAATAGCAGTGCCTGTGCCTATAAACTTTAAAGTCTAGACTTTAATGACGTCAAACCTTTAATGTCATGGGAATCCCATTCAAACAGCATATTAAAGTCTGGATGTTGTTACAGTTGTTAAGTTTTATAAGCATGGTGCCTATCTTGTTTTCACTTTATAGTATGACATGCATTAAATGTGACCATTCACAAGTAAATTAGAAGCACAGTTCCATTTGTATTACAATTAAATTTCATAATAAATATATTCCAGGGACTGCATATTAAATTTAAAAAAGAAAAGAATTGATAATAATATATTCAGACTGAGTAAACTTAACTGCCTTTGCATCCTACAAATTCTGTAATAATTACAAAACAGCTTTATGAAATGACTTGTGTTGTCAAAATGCATTACATACCTGTTCAGTCTTACTATATTAACAGAAACATCAAAACCGTGCATCAGCACATGTTCAATTCAGATGGAACCTTTTGTTTTTAATGTTATTACATCATGATTTACAAATGACGTCATATCTTTTTTTTTTAAACTTAACAGTCTGCTACAGTGTTTACTCAGATATATTAAAGAAGAATTGATCATAAATTTTATAATGCATGACTTATCTTATGTTAATAAAAATAAAAGATATGTAATAAACATAAATTATTTTTATTCCTCTTTATTGCACCGTTTATTTTGCACAAAAATACAGCACTCAACCTGCAATTTTGTGGTATATATTTTTTGCGCTAAATAACATAAGTCATATTTTGTAAAAATGTTTATATCACACTGCTGTTTAACTGCACGTGTTCTGTAATACCTCTATAACAGCGGCAACCACATCCTGGGCTGGGGCCAGCACATCCTCCTGCCACGCTGCGGGGTGGGTCGAATCAACCCCATACACTGGGGGCACGCTGGAACCAGGTCCTACGATACACAACAGGGATACACGTTAAAACAACATTAACTATTATGTAGCGGAGAGACACATTAAATCAGAAGGAAGGAAGGAAATGTTTATTTAATGACGCACTCAACACATTGGTGTACGGTTATATGGCGTCAGTCATATGG
>JAUTBW010095735.1:0-10014 GCA_032361425.1 Peltospira smaragdina | reverse complement strand
ACACACACACACACATACACAGACACAGTACTATACACACACACACACATACACAGACACAGTACTATACACACACATACAATTAGATTCTCAAGTAACCTATCTGCGAGAATACACCGAGCATGACTTTATTTTAAAGGTAAATTGTATCTCACTTTTCATTAGTGGTTAAAAAGTCTTCTCTATTATTAGTTCTTCGAGAAGACCAACTCCGGTCCGTTATTTAACATTTGGATATTCATGGGACCTGTTTGAGGTCCAGTGGTTGTCCAAATGTAAAATTACAGACGTTAATCTTGATTAATTATTCTATAACTGATTAGCAGCTGGTTTCTAGAACTGTAGCTTAACTACTGGGTAGGTCTGGGGGAAACGACATAGGTCCCATTAATGTCCAAATATTGAATAACGGACCGGAGTCGGTCTTCTTGAAGAACTAGGGGAAACAAGCTCCCCAATAGTAACACTGACCACAATCCTGCCCTCCCCCCCCAACTTTGACATTTAATTGTGCACAAGAAATATGATGAGGAAATTAGCAGTGTCTCACCCCCACAATGAAGATCTTGCCCCCACCCCTTTAGCCACCAAAAAATAGAGGCAGATACACTACTGTTGTAGAACCAGCATAACGTGTGTATTTAAAATATGGATTTTTCATTGATTTTAAGTGATTTTTAATGCATTTTTAAACAATATCTCACATGAAACTGTGTGGATTCGGATGTAAGCAAGTAATAATATGTAACATAGGACGGTTCTTGACCTAGGACGGTTTTCGACCATTAGGGTACTATGTAGTCAGTATAAAAATACTGACACAAATGATAAAAATACGTACAGTGTACTTTGAAAGCTGACGTCTCAGATGTACATACTATGTATACTTAAATAAACAAATTTAAGTTTAACACATTGAATAGTTTACTCGCTAAAACAAAATAACCGGCTCCCCATCAATACGCGACTTCTTCACAAAATCACCGATAGGTAGCGCTGTTTAGGTAAATCAGATGGACTGGTATGAGGTTGGCTGGTATGTTTACCTCTGGTTAAGAGTGTTGTAGCGTAATGTTAGATCAAGTATTAGTCCACAATAAAGGGGAGTGATTTTGATGTTGACAGAGCATTGATAGATAATATTCCATAGTTTATTCATTCCAAGGATACTCTAGTCTTATTTAGGAAAATGGTATGAAATTGATAATGCTCTGTTTCTAGTTTTGCTTGTCAGTAATTAACTATTGGCAAGCAAAGCTTTTTTTTATCACCAAAAATTTATAGTATTTAATTTCCCTTAAGTGCAAATGCAAGGTGGTGCATATAAAAGATCCATTGCATCTGCAGTTAATCAGAAACAGTAGCATATATTATTACATAATTACTAATTAAGAGTGGATTTCCTCCTGTTATTGGTCTCTAACCATATTTAATTAATAATAAAGTATTTTGAGTGCATTGTTGTGTTAAATAAAAAATAATTTACATCATTAAACTTTAAAGAGACAGGATTTCATTTACTGTGAAAAAACAAATTGCCACACATTAGCCTTACTTCTGTTTCGCATACCAGCTGCTTACTAAGTCTAAAAGATAAGTCATAAGTGTTAATTTTGATTCCATTTCATTTAAATTTCTTTTCTGCAGAGATTTCGGTTCCGTGGTGATCTTGACTGTCCTGACTGGGTTTTGGCAGAGATTAGCACACTGTCGAAAATTGTGAGTTTATAAAGTGACATATGAAACAGTATAAAACATATTCAGTTCACTGGGTAATTTTAATTAGTGTTAAATATTAATTATATGTTGCAGACATTGTTACAATGACCACATTTGTTCCATTATAATTCTGTCATTATATCAAGTTTGCTGTTTTAATTAATTCTGTTATTTTTATTTTTTTAAAGTTTTTTTGGACAGAACATGTGTCAGATGGTGTAAATGTCATTGTAATGAAGGTTGTTGTAACAAGAGCTCTAGTGGGCCCTGAGGTTTTGTCCCTAAATTTTACAATTTAAATAGCATAGTCTAGTTATAATTATTGTCTGGTGTGTAAAGTTGTACATGAACATTCAGAGCAAGCTGTTACAGCACCTGCTTGTTCTGGCCACATATCTCAGGAGCCTGAGTTGGCTGTCCAGGACAGGAGGTTAGTAGTTAGTAGACACCCTTTAGAGGTTAGTGAGAAAGAGGAGGGTGTAGTGGCTTTACACCAAGCCAATGAGTCATTAGAAACTTGCTCTGGGTGGGAGATGGTACCGGGATCTGAACCCAGCATGTACCAGCCTTATTTTTTAGACCAACTGCTTAAGACGCTTATGCCATCGAGGCCAGTGAGACTGAAACATTCCCTCTATGTTTTACAGCCTCACCTCTAGACTTACCTTGATTTTCTTCCTGTTCATTCCTGTTGTGCTGCTGACATGAACAATTACATTCGGCTGAAATTCAATCTTCTTCACATGCTTAGTGCTTCCCATTTTGGAATTATCTGAAACGAACAAAATACTATCGAATCGGGAAACATAATACTTTCAAAGTTTCAGACACACCTGCATGTGAATTCTTTTGTTTTTAAATGTTTCATGGATTCTCTCAACATTGCAGATATGAAAGGTATGACTCACAGCCACCCCATAAGAAGTTACATGTGCAGAGATCTTTTACTGAGTTCTACGTTTCCATATCTGTGAGATTGTGAGCTACCAGCTGGACAAAAGGTCTCAAGTAACTGCTAAACTGATAGTCCTCATGTGTCACTAGCTTAACACCAATATAACTATTGACAAAAATATTGAGTGTATTTAGAAACAGAAAAAAGGAGAACATTTTAATTTATTAAAATAATAATGGGACTAAATAAAAATTGACTTAAAGAAGATATTTAAAAGCACAATACCAATCAAAAACAGACATGTAACTTACTTATTACCCAAAAGCAATGACAAGTATAAATTTTGTTATGCTTTTCCTCACAGATATTGGTAATAAACAGTGTGAATTATTCACTATATATAATCTAATACATTTTTTCATTAGCAGAACAAAATAATATTATTACAGAACATACCATAAAAAGGAGAGTACACACCAATACCACTATGGTGGTTTGATTCTGTAAAGTATGCATCTCAGGTATGTACTTTACAGACTGAGCTAAATCGGAGGTAATTAAAAGTTCTCTCACCGTGTCTGGTATGACTTGCATGAGCTCCATCAGCTGTCTCCTGGGTCCCTTCAGTTTTAATCTCCTTCAGCTTCTGTTTGAGCAGAGCCATGCTCTTCTTCTGCTGAGAAAGGTACTCCTTTCTGAGAGAAAGCCACTCATTTCTGAAACATAACAAGACAGATAACTCCTTTCTGAGAGAAAGCCACTCATTTCTGAAACATAACAAGACAGATAACTCCTTTCTTAAAGAAAGCCACTCATTTCTGAAACATAACAAGACAGATAACTCCTTTCTCAGAGAAAGCCACTCATTTCTGAAACATAACAAGATTAACTTTTGTAAAGAAAGATAACTCCTTTCTCAGTGACAGCCACTCATTCCTACAACAAAACAAGAAAGATAACTCCTTTCTCTGAGAAAGCCACTCATTTCTCTCATTAGCAATACAAGAATGATAACAGAGAAAACTAATAATTCTTAAAGTACAAGAGAGATATCTCATTCCTATAACAAAACAAGAAAGATAACTCCTTTCTCTGAGAAAGCCACCTATTCCTATAACAAGAAAGATAACTCCTTTGTCAGAGAATGCCACTCATTCCTATACCAAAACAAAGATAACTACTTTCTCAGAGAAAGCCACTCATTACTGTAACAAAACAAAAATGATAACTTCTTTCTTAGAGAAAGCCATTTATTACTGAAACAAAAATGATAACTTCTTTCTTAGAGAAAGCCATTTATTACTGTAACAAAACAGATAACCCCTTCTTTTAGATAAAGCAACTCATTCTTGGAACAAAACAAGAAAGATAACTCCTTTTTTTAGAGAAAGCCATTCATTCGTGCAAAAAAAAGAAAAGATAACACCTAAGAAATAGCCACTTATTCTTGCAACAAAACAAGTACAGTAAGAAAGGTTAATCTGTATGAGATAACACTGTATACTAATAACGAGTTCTTGTTACAATAAAGCACTATCAAGTTAAAACTGTGTCCAAATGTTGTAAATAACATAGGTCAGTATTTCTTTTTTTTTATTAGTCAGGGTTTGTTGGGCAAGTTTAATAGGACACAAAAACTTAATTTTGGGTATTATTTCCCAAACCCTTTTTCTTAAAATTTTTCTTTTATATCAAGGCAATCTGATACAACTGGTACAAACACTTCTTTAAATTTTAACAAGGTAAAACCTTCAGCATTACATTTCTTTAGTATAATTTTCATTACTATAACCATTTTCCATGCTGACTTTGAGAAATAAAGATATTTTAAACACAACATTTGTCATATTCACATTATTTAGACAGATATTTTGTAGATAATCACTCTCCTCTAGTTTATATTTACCAGTTAGAAAGTGTTTATTTAATCAAATGGACCAGTAATACCTCTCTAAATATATATTAAATGACACAACTAAAAGTATATTAGCATTAAATTAAACAAGTTAGCTTAACTAACCAATTAGGGGTGTATATTTTTATTGAGAAAATACTGGAAAGAGCTGAAAATCTGGGAGTAAAAATAATAATGTTTACAAGGAATAATTTTTAAGGAAGGAGGGGGCAGTTGCTCATGGCTGGGGGGTTCAGCCCTGATGTGTAATCAGATTGAAGTTACTTACTTTGGAATCACTCTCAGCTGTGGCACAGTAACTTCTTTTTCCTTGTTTTTCTTCCTTCTCTTTCGTTTCTTCTCTTTTTTCTGTGCTTGTTTTTCACTTTTATCAGCAGAAACTAATTCAGCTGTGACTTTGTTGTCCGAATTACTTTCTGTTTTTGAATGTGATGTCTCAACATTTGAGCCACTATTAGCAATTTTTCTTTTCTTACTCACTTTTGGCTCACTGGATTCATCTGAACCTGAACATTTAGAATCATCACTCACTTTACTACCACAGTCTTTTCCAACTCGTGCCAAACTCGAGTCTACTGTTTGTAAATCACCTTCTTGTGATTTTGAAGTGTCTGACAATCGCTGCCGCTTCCTTTTCTTTCTTTTACTTTCCTTTTTATCCTCTTCATCAGCATTTTGTCCATCTTGTTTGATATCAGCAGAAACTTTTACACCTTCGCTTTTTGACTCCAGCTTTGTGTTACCACCTTGTTTATCACTACTATCACCTCCTGCTGATATTTCAGATCCTGACTCATTTTTCACAGATTTCACTTCCGGAGAGTCGAGTTTTTTCTTTTTCCCAATCGGCAGGCCTTCTTTAGCGAGATCGACGCTGCTGTCACTGGCACAGCGGCGCCGTTTTCGGTGTTTCTTGCACGGCTTGCTGGGAGCAGAGTCGTCCGTGGTGGAATCTCCCTTCAGCTCCTCCGCATCCACTACAACACATACACGTTAATGAAGGAATGAAGGAATTAATGTTTAATGACACCTCCACATATCTTTCTTTTTAAAACATTGGCTATTGAGTGTTATGAAAAAGGTGTAAAATAAATGTTTTTTGTTTTTTTAATGTAAAAACAATATAAAGACCTACCATCACAAAACCAACCACCAGACTTACGTGTTAAAGATGTATTGGCACTGACTTAAAGGACTTTCAATATCTAAATATTGATTATAATTGAAAAGTACATCCATTTGAGATAACAAATTTAGTTACAGCATTGCCAAACATATTTTTAATTAAATCACAGTGCTTAATATTCTGTGCATTACAGCTGAGAGAAAGTAAAACAGAATGTTTGGCTTAATTTATAACATTTACCTGACACACCGGTCTTCTTTTGTAAAGTAATTAAAGTCTTGTTTGTCTTGGGAAACTTCCCAGCCTTGGCAGTCGAGTCTGGAGGGGGGTTGTTCAGCTCCTGGTGAAATAATAATATCAAATAATAACAAAAACAACATTTGCATAAGCAATTATGTCAAATTCAATAAAAAGCCAAAATCAAAACTGCACTCTTTTTTCTTTTATTTCAACAAAAAATTAAGTCAAATTTCATAGCTGTATATCACTAACAAAATATTTATTTTTGGGCCACCATTCTTTTTACAGAAGTTTTGAGCCATGGGGGAAAAGGTGGCTGTATTTTATAATGAATTGTAAATATATACCATACCTGTCTAATGTACAGAAGAAGACCGGTGTGTCAGGTAAATGTTATAAATTAAGCCAAACATTCTGTTTTACTTTCTCTCAGCTGTAATACACAGAATATTAAGCACTGTGATTTAATTAAAAATATGTTCGGCAATGCTGTAACTAAATTTGTTATCTCAAATATATACCATACCTGTCTAATGTAATAAATCCATACAGTAAGTAATTTGAACATTTTGATATCTCAAGATGAAACAACCATGGATAAAATGATAATAAAATGAAAAACCTAAACAAAACAAAAATAAATGAACAAACGAATGAATGAATGAATGTTTAACGACACCCTAGCACAAAAAATAAATCTGCTACTGGGTGTCAGAAGAAGGTAAAAAGAAGCAGCATGACAGTAAATTATTTAAAACACAGTACAAAGAGCTGTACAAAATAAAACTAAACTAAATTTAAATTAAATTAAAAACAAAGTTGATTTTTGTTTGCAATTAAATGAAACTAAATACAAACAAATTATTTAAAAGTTTTTTTTAAATAAATAATAATAATAATGAAGAAACAAACAAAGAAACAAACAATACCTGACAGGCTTTATCGGCAGCCTCCTGTGTGACGAACTCAACAAATCCGAAGCCCTTGAGGTCGCCGGTGGTGTGGTAGCGGGGCAGACTGACGTACGCCACCTCGCCACACTGGGAAAATGTCTTCTCCACCCACTCATGAGTCACCTGGCGCGGCAGGCACTCCTACAACAACAACAATCATAATCATAATAATAATAATTGTATTAGCAAAAATAATAATTGCAATAATAATAATAATAATAATAATAATAACAATAATAATAATACCGTATAACCGGAAATTTTCGAGGTCTTAAATTTTCGTGGTTTGGGAACTGAAGACATTTCGAGGCTTTTTATTTTCGAGGTTATAAATTTTTTTAATTACATTTTTATTTAAGATATCTACGAGTTTTAGGAATCATGTCGCTGTTTTCTGTTGTTTGTTAGATTAACAACGGCTGCCAGTTATCGCTGTTTGAAGCTTAAATTAAACAATGGACCACTCGTTTGCAGTTGTCTAGCCTACTGCTTTGTTCCATTAGAGACAACCAATTACACTTTTTTGTATTTGTATAAAGACAGTTAAAATTTGTGTGACAAGTGTTGAGCCGGTGGATGTAGTGTAATGTCAGCGACGCCATATCAGTCACATAGCTGTGTATTAGCCACATAAAACTTCAGTGAGAATTGAATGTCAGCTTTATAAAATAAATGTTGAAGTAGGTTAGTCTTGAGTTTGTTTTGTTAGTGATCTCATAAAATAAAATGCCACGAAAATTGTATCAAATCATCGATGTTTATTGCCACAG
Source organism: Peltospira smaragdina (assembly GCA_032361425.1). Lineage (NCBI taxonomy): Eukaryota > Metazoa > Mollusca > Gastropoda > Neomphalida > Peltospiridae > Peltospira > Peltospira smaragdina. The sequence continues at coordinate 2,396 of JAUTBW010095735.1, read as the reverse complement.
TAATAAAACTCTTTCACTGACTCATGTCAATCGGCTTTAGAGTAGTAACAATCTGCATTTGACCTGTTTACCACTAAAAAAAAATTCTTTTATTTTTAATGATAATTTATTAATTAGATCTTAGTCCAAATTATTGTGATTTAAAGATAATATTTAACTAATCGGTAAGACCTAATCGGTAATAGGGACTTTGAATAACATTAGGTAAAGACCATGTCTGTGCTTCGAAAATCGCCGAATGATCACGGAACAAGATGAAATCGACTTGTTTGATTTTGTTTGTTTTTAAATTCAGGTTATGCAAATATTTTCGAGGATTTATATTTTCGTGGCTGACAACTTACCCTCGAAAACTACGAAAATAAAAACCCACAAAAATGTCCGGTTATACGGTAACATGTCGCTTAAATGCAAAATGGTGAAATATGAATTTAGTGTTTGACAATATCCCTTGATAGCGAAAGCTAACAGGTGTAATTCAAATACTGTAGTGCTTGTATGTAGTATTAGTAACCAGTGTTAAAACATGGTACAATTGACAATGTGATTTTAAACATTCATAATTAGAAGAAAAAATATATAATAAATAACAGTAATTTTTATTAACAAACATAAAATGCATATAGTGGTATTCCAATGGGGTATTGGGTTATTGATGTCTGGATTCCTAAATTAAAAAATGACAGCCATTGGAAACCTATAATCTCTGTTATTGTTATTTTCTCTGTCGTTATTGGTGTGTTTTTTGTATCCATATATTCAACACCAATATATATGTTGCTAAGTTATCTTTAAATAGAATTGCAGAAATATTTATAATAATAATTTTTAAATTAAAAAAAACAAACAAAAAAACAAAAAACAAAATAACAACACACAAAAAACGCACCCACAACAACACATAAAATTAATATCAGCCTGAGGGAAGCTATTGATAATAGAGCTGTTGTGTTATTTTCACACTGGTATCACCTTCACCTACACATTTTAGGACACAGTGGGCAAGTATAATGTAATTAAAACTAACCCCCTGTCTTGGAAAGTTAGTCCAGATAATACACTAATTCACTAACTAGTCTAAATGTATGTTTTTAGAGAACATTTCAAATTGTACATTTTGAGCAGCAAAATTTTGGAGCTGATTAAGTTTGATTAGCAAGTATTAAATGATTCACAATTGTTTAGCAATCTGTGACCCAGTTGAAAATGTATTCATGGAATTTAATATGCAAACTGAAGAAGATTGAACTAGGTACTGGTAGTTATTTTATCAGTGGGACAATGTTATCCGAATGATATAAGTGGTGATCCAGGCACAATGCGGCTGAACCACTTAACAGTGCCATGTTGGGTGTAATGGGGTGATGCTATCACAACTTACTCAACTTTGTTTGAGTCAAGCAGTGTGCATATCTCCTGAATGGTTTTGTAGGAGCCAGAAAATGCTGTTAATTGCTTCTATTGTAACTTAACAACAGGAACAGTGCTTCTGTAGCATGTCTTCACATGAATATAACAGAAGTGTCATGTCCTTCACAACCACTGTCAGTTTCCTATTAACACTTTACCCACTGTTAAATTATAACAGAAACAATTACCAGCTTTTTGTCTTATCCATAAAACAACCAACATCTGGATAGTGCTTTACTCTGTCAAAGTTTTGAATATGTGAGAGAAACATACCACTAGAAATAAAATCCTGTTTATAAATATTACTGCAAATATTGCAAAGAAAACTAATTAAAATTTAAATAACAAATAGGTTATTCACTAAAGTAGTAAGTTAGTACATTTTGTTCTTAGACTTATACATCTTTATGTTTTGTTTGTTAGTTTGAAATATTTTAAAATTTGGAGGTGTACTCAAGGTCATGCTCACCATTTATCACTATGAAACTGATGTGATTTAAAACCGTATTCCTATTTGTACCAAAAAAAGGTTCAAGAAAAAATAAGCAAAATACTAACCCATCTGCACATTAAGTACTGAACCAAGTGGCATTTCGACAATAAGGACTTGAACTAGTATGACATACTGACTGTGATTACAGCTATTAGGTGCTAAGTGATCCATTGTCAATGATTTGATGTTTGTTTCACACCTTTAATCTTATATCAATGGGATAAAAAGGTGAACCTAGTTCTAAGACATTTTTAACGACAAACCCATCAGGTGTAGCCCATAACAACTGACACCAAGTATGACCTAACATGTCAAGAGTTGTGATTTATATCATTTCAAAATCTCTAATTACTGTGGATTTTTTTAAATGCATGTATCACCAGCAATTTAGCCATTTTCTTAATTTTTTAGCCCTGATTTAACATTTTCTAATATTTAACATCTAATGTTTGAATAAAATTAACAAAAAAATAAATAAATAAACTATCACTGG
>JAUTBW010095724.1:0-10014 GCA_032361425.1 Peltospira smaragdina | reverse complement strand
GGTTTCCTCTCTAACTATCTGCATGGTCCTTAACCATATGTCTGACGCCATATAACTGTACACCAATGTGTTGAGTATGTCGTTAAAATAAACATTTCCTTCCATCCTATTTATTGTTATTATAAAAAATGCAATTAGTATGCTTTTATTTAAGTATGTCATGATTAATGAATACTAAACAGTATAGAATATAGAATATCTTAAAGGGATTCTTATATTAAATTCTTTATAATTTAAAAAAAAAAAAAAAAAAAAAAACCTTGTTGAGTGTTATTAATTTATGGTAGGTTTGTTGTTGTGTTGTTTTTTAATTATTAAAAAAAAACAAAATATACCATATAAACTCCGACTTTACAGACCTGTGAGATCTTTGTAATTATAATATTAATTTACAAACTACCAGCCAACCACAATGTTTAATCATTAATACATTCCATCTGGCTAATTTGCTACCATAGACACTATGTTACCAATAACCAGTCCTTAGCAATGTTTAATAATTAATACATTCTAGCCGGTAACTAATATAAGTATGCACTCAAGATCAGCAAGTATTTCACCTCTTATCTAATCAAGTGGAAGTAGCCAGTTTTCAGCATAATAGTGCTTCACATTTAATCTCGATTATTCTGACAACTGGAGTTAGAGAAATGCTGACTTTGTTTGCTACTGTAACATGTGCTATATTCGGTTAGGAATTGTAGATTAGGAACATCAAAACAGGGGGTGCCAAAAGAACTAACCACTCCCCCTCTCTATAGAATTTATATTATTATTTATAACAACTGATTAAAAAGTTAATTATGTAAAGCCAAAAATAATATTTTAAGATATCCAGTTAAAAATACCCCTTCAGATGTAGAAGTTATTATTTCAAATAGTTAATAAATGATTTATACAGTATAACAGTAGACAAGTTGATGGATGTACAATTTGATGGATGTCCTATGTAATTTGACAGTTTTATAATGTTAACATTTTTTAATTTTATATTTTATATTTAATTTTAATCATTCTAATTTTTAAAAATAAACAAAACATTTGCATTAAGATAAATATATTATATATGGATTAATTTTTATATACTCTACCTAATTATACAAAATCTATCAAAGAAGTAAAATAATAGTTATCAAACAAACCATAAAGCAACAAAACAAACAAAATAAACTTGCTGTAAAAAATATAAACCAGATCATTAAGAACAATTCAAACCAACTATTTAAAATAACAAATTCAAATACAAACATTTAAAACAACGAATTCAAACGTAACTGCTGCTGCAAAATAGTTTAAACTTTTCCTGGCAGTCTCAACTTACTCTGCTACCTCACTGGCATATTTTCTTCTTAAGTGCAGGTAAAGATTAACTGGTTTAGAAAATACAACAAAAAGCTAAATATAAATATAATAAACTAAATATGCTTATCATTAGCATATGCTAAATGTGGTAACTTAATACTCTTTGCATTGTAAGAACATTATAATATTATATCCTGAACGTATTGAATTTAACCTTTTAAAAAGTTAATTAGTACTACATCTGATTTTTGTTCTTCTCTTTTTGTCTCCCAGGTGCGAAGAGTTCCATTCATGCATTATTATTATTCACCTGTCAAGGTTCATGCATACATGTGCAGATTCACTGTAATGAGAAAAGTTACTGGAATACGATCACCGACAATTGACACAATGTAAAATAACTGAGAACATGACACTCACTGACACAGATGACACAATGTGTAATAACTGAGAACATGACACTTGCTGACACAGATGACACAATGTGTAATAACTGAGAACATGACACTGACACAGATGACACAATGTATAATAACTGAGAACATGACACTCACTGACACAGATGACACAATGTATAATAACTGAGAACATGACACTCACTGACACAGATGACACAATGTATAACTGAGAACATGACACTCACTGACACAGATGCCACAATGTATGACAACTGAGAACATGACACTCGCTGACACAGATGACACAATGTATAATAACTGAGAACATGACACTCGCTGAAACAGTGTATAACAACTGAGAACATGACACTCGCTGACACAGATGACACAATGTATAACAAACAACTGAGAACATGACACTCGCTGACACAGATGACACAATGTATAATAACTGAGAACATGACACTCGCTGACACAGTGTATAACAACTGAGAACATGACACTCGGTGACACAGATGACACAATGTAAAATAACTGAGACCATGACACTCGCTGACACAGTGTATAATAACTAAGAACATGACACTCACTGACACAGATGACGACCAGAAACACGACGTAAACGATCAGTTCTCGTAGAGTTGTCTTCACGTACAGCTCCCGGTTTGCCTTCGTCTCCTCCGTGTGTCGAGTGGCCCATAGCGCTGTTAAAAAATAAACATACAAGACTTATTTACTTGACCAGGGTGTGTACTTTACGGTCACCTGATCACCCATGGCGAGGCAAAATAGCATAGGGCAGGTCAAAAATGAATTACGTGTTGCCCGCCTGGCGACTGAAAATTTCCCACATATTGTATTTTGTAATGACAAAATGGAAATTACTAATGTTTGTATGAAATTGGAAACTATTTTAAATTGACATTTATATTTTTAAAATCTTCTACTGGTAAGCATTTGTTTTAAGGTTTTTTTTACACTCATAAAATTTTGTGAAGGCAATAATTATATGGGCTAGTTAGCTGCGCTATTTATCCAGCACCCCCTCCTTGCATAAATCCTGCATTACTGTTTGTATATAATAAAAATAATGTCTCTTACATAATTAACACGATTACAATTCATTTCACAAAAAATTAATTAGTTGGTAATACTAATAATATTACAATGATTGTTATTCAGTAATAACTGGTTATGGGTTGTATAACACACTAATTTATGCACAGGTTAGCAAAGGTAATTTATTTTTGCCATGTACATTCTCACGTTTTGTGACCCTCTATAGTCAATCACTTGGAAATAACTGCAATATGACTGTATACCATTCACATACAGAGACTAGAATATATGATTATATTCAGTAAAATATTGTTACCATATTTAACCCAAAAAAAAAAAAAAAGAGTTGCATATGAAAAGGGTGTAGGTTAGATATATTTTTAAAAAATGGTTACAAGTGAGCCTTCTCCAACAGCATTTTTATTTCAATCATGAACAAAAACAGGCAACTGTATTGATTTTTGTTGTTGTATATACTCATTAATTTTTATGTCAAAACTACTCAAATTCAGATAGCAGCTATTAATTTTTTCATCAAGTAGCAAACAAAATGGTGGTTATGTTATTGAAGTAACTGATGCAGAACTTATTTATAGTAACTAAATATACTTACAGATGTCAGAAAATACTACAAGTGTTTAACAATGTACTGGTTTCTTTCTTAATTTATTAAAAAACCCGAAATAATAATAATTTCAACTATCATTAAAATCAAATTTGGCAATTTGGCAATTCCTTTTGAGAGAAACAAATTATTTATTTAATGATACACTAAACACATTTTGCTTATGGTTAAATATGGCATCAGACACACGGTTAAGGACCATTATGATAGTCAGAAAGGAAACCTACTGCTGCCACATAGACTACTCTTTCTAACTAGCAGCAAGGGATCTTTTATATGCCCAATCCTATACAGAGACGCATATGGTATTGTTACTCTAGTCATGGAGTACTAGCTGGAATTAGACGTAGCCCAATGGGTACAAGACATGATATTAAACGATGAAAAACATTAAAAAGCCCTATCATGGGTGTCCAGTTTAGATGGGTTTCACTGTAACTTACAGTTATTGCGCAGTTGGAAATATGCCAAACCACATACACAGAACTCAAAAGATTGATTCCTTGTAGTAATAAAATATTAAAAGACTGTAGACGCGTAAAGCACGATCATGACAAAAGCTGTAGTTTTCCATCCCAATCAATTCCACTTTAGAACGTTTGCTAAAAGCCGATTGCATCCCGATACCTCAGTGAGAGCGCTTTACCGTGACAGGAACCAATAATCAATATTTTTCTTTAATTGGAAAAAGGTCAAACAACAAAAGGATCAATCGTTGTAGCGTGTTTTAAGTCACAGGTTTATCCCAAACAGGTATTCTCGAGAGAAGATCAATAGTGTTTCCACAGCAGCAACCAAAACATTGCATGGCTTCAGGTACATAATATGATCAGGATGTTAAAAAATGTATGACTGGTCGATACGTAGTCAATCTACTGTCATGAAAATTCCATCTTAGGTTTTATTTTTTAAAAACATCTTATAAATAATGTAAATCAAAGACTTAACAATATTAAATTTAAAAAAAAAAAATATATATATATATATATATATATTTTTTTTTTTTTTTTTTCCTAATATATTATTAGACGTACTGTTATTAAAAGGGCACCTCGACAGCCTGGTGGTGAAAGTGCCTGCCTGACACACAGCTGATTTGAGATCAATACCCGTCAGGTAGCCATAGGGATTTGTCTAATTAAAATGTTTCCAATGCCAACATAACTGTTCTTTAAAATGTGTTTAGAGCATCGTTATTATTTTTAAAAATTAAATAACAATAAAACATAACATATGTTGTGAAACTGAACAAGAAATAACCCATAGAACATGTGGGATTGATATGAGTGGAGCAAAGAACATCTAGAATTTAGAAACCGATTTAAATAAAATGAACGAGAGAGAATTTTTTATTTATTTAATGATGCACTCAACACATTTTTTGGTCAATGGTTAATTTACATCAGAAAACAATTACAAAAAGCCCTAACAGCTCTCCAACAGAAATTGATCTCAGATTGACCGCTTATCTACATCCCAGTTATATCTTTTTAAGAGTACACCAATAGTATTAAGACACAATTAAAATGAATGTTTTCACAATAACTAGGGGATTGGTGCCCTCCCTAAGGTGACAAAAATCATGTACTCACATCTGAGACACCTGAAGAAGACGTTGTCCATGCATCCTGAGTTGCTCGCCTGCTTGGTGCTCACTGTGGCATTATTGGTGGAGCGGCGATCCACGCGCGCCTCGTTCCCCATGTACACCTCACTGTCCATCCCAGTCGGCAGGTCAGGGTCATCACGGATACCGTCAGCTCCATACGCATCTATTCCTTCATCCCCCCACGCTGTGCGTGACTGACCACTGGAGGGTCGATTCTGTGGCATTTTTCACACTGAAAAGACAAAACTTTAATTAATTATATATTTTGGGCTAACAACACACTCTATATATTTTTTATTAATGGTTATATTAGTGGACAAAACATTATAATTTGAAAAATCCCCAATGGCTACTTGACAGGGATCAATCTCAAACTGACCTAGTGTGAAGTTGTTAAGAAACTGTGTTGGTGAATTTCAAAGCAATTGTTCCACTGTTTACTTGTCCACTTGACAATTTCCTGTATGTTCAATATCACATCACAATATGCTACACAAATTCCAGAGATAACTAAACAATTCCGAACAACTGAATACTAATTGTTAATCAAAACTGACTAGCAGTTGCAGCACAATTTTTGCTATAATGTTTTTTAAACAAAATCTTCCTTGCAATGTTATACATGTAGACCCAGTGGTTTTCCGCGATCACGGAAAACGGACGGAATTCACACTTTTCATTTCAAAACGGAATTATAATTTTCACTTAAAGTCAACTATTAATTAATTAATGTTTTGTTTATTTTTCTGTTTCATATTGTCACAGGTAAAAAATCGGATGATTTATAAACACATTTATTCACAAATAAAATGTATTTCTGTGATGACTTATTTATATGTACAGGCCTACTGTATTACTATTGTCTGCATAGCCAAAAGAATGGCCAAACAAGGTATTAATTGAAAATATATACATTTGATTTGTCCTTAAATTTACCTTTTATAACCATTTAACATATTAACGATATATTAGGAATTTTTCTGAATGATTTCGACACGAAAAAAATCTGAAAAAGCAACAACGGCCGTTTGGATGAATTCCTGAGGTTTAACGTATTATTTCTGAGTCGTGACAAGCCTCCCCCCGTCTAAATATACAGTCACCATTTATGTCGATCAATTCCGAATATATACAAATTGATCCGATGTAATAATTTCTCCGTTTACATTAAAAAATTTAAACAACCGCGAGGGTCACTGATGCTTTATTCAAACGTTTTCGGAAATACAAAAAATTAGGTTTGTAATCTAAAATAATTATACTTTTCATTTATAATAAGTATTTAGTGAAATAAAGACCTCTGTAATTCAATAAAATACAATAAATGGAGTTAACAATAAATGGTGTAAAATAGTTTTACTATTTTAATTCTAATACGATATTTTAGCAATTAAATATAATTCTTCAAAAACCATCCATATCTGCTAAAACCATTTCTATGATTTGAGTAATTAATTTTTTTTACAAATAATTATGTTGTTAAAATGTCAAGTAACAGTAATTTCTGTAAGGAGTGGGATCATTCTTTCGTTGGCAACTTGTTTCTAATTTATTATATATCTTAAAACGGAGATGAAACAGAATTAGTGAAAACTTGAAACGGAAAACATTTTCTGAAACGGAAAATCACTGGGTTTATACATGCATTATCAAAAATTCTGTATAATCATAATACCCAAAATTATGTAAAACCATATTAATTAGTAGAAATAATATAAACACACTGCATCCCCTTCCACCAACATATAATTCTAGAATACAGTGGCCTGATGCCCGGGGCCACTGAAATATACACTCGGGCCAGTAATAAATGAAAAAACATGTTCTCGATAGCCAGTATAATAATAATTTATTAAAAAAAAAAGAAAAAAAAAAAAGAAAAAAAAAAAAAGAAAAAAAAAAAAAAAATAAAAAAACTTGAAAAACTTTATTCCTATGCTGATCGCTTTATGCATCTTTCACTTACTGGCCTTACAAATTACAATTTTCTGTGGGAGGTGTTTGTAATAGTATAGAAAACGGTGTTCTTCACATTACATTGTCGAATGATAGAATAAAAACGTATTAAAGTTAGCTTTATAGTAAAGGTGGTAGTTTGTGGTACATGCATTAGATTGTGTTTGTTAAGGCGCGAGTGGACATGTTTTGAAACATGGAGTGGTTATCATGTGCGATAATTTCAGTGAGAGTAAACTTGTAAAGTCGCACTGTACTATAAATAGCGATGTGATCTAGTGACCTAAAGGGAACTGATAACGCTGTGCATGCGTCGAAGACAACTACTCCAAACTCCAACAAGAATGACAGGCAAGAGTGTCAATATCATTGTGGCAATAAACAAATTGGTGTTTTAGCAAGTAGGTATAAGATTTTGTTAATGAAAATGGACTAGATGCAAATTATTACGGTGACTTTACTCCTGGCTAATGCTAACAACTCAGCGATATGAGCTAATGCGAGTGGGACAAGAATCTATTTTGCCATTTTCGCTATTAGGGCCTACGGGTTTCATACTGAAAGGGTACTACTATTTTACTGATCAGTTTTAATTTAAAAAAATAGAAATCAGTACGTCAACCAATGATATACTGAACTTTAATTAAATGTGAAAATTATCAGTGTGGGTTTACAGATAAGGGCCTAGATTTGCGAAATATAGAGGTGGACATATGCATGAGCTATTTTTGGTCAAATATGGGTTGTTAGTAAATAAATAAAATTAAAATACATATTTTAATAGTATTTGGGATAGAATAGAATTTTGTCGGGCCAGTGAAATTTTACTTATGGTCAGTGAAATTAAAAATTCACTGGCCTAGTACAGAAATTTTCCAATAATGCAAAACACACCATCAACAGCAGGTCAAATTGCAATTTTATGACTGAAAAATAATAGCCTGAATACTAATAAATATTGCAAGAATAATGAGCAATATAAATATACCTATTTTGATGGTCTCAGAATGAATGCCAAATTGCTGGTGGTCATGTGTGCAACCATTTAATTTAAACTGCAATGGCACAGCAAAGGACTATCTTTGACTACAAGTGAAATAATCAAAGGAATAATCAATAATTAGAGTTTCTACAAGAGGGTATTGTAAAATTACAAATTATTAAGAGAGATGTACCATAATTTTCAAGAAGTTCATAGCATCTGAGAGTATTGATAATTAGCCCATTATCCTTGACAAAAATTGATCCCATATGGCATATCACCAAACTAGCAGTGTACCATGATAGTAACATTTCACAGTCATCTTGGGTAAACTATTCACTTGGGACTCCTATTTATAACTATAATTAAAGTTTCATAATGCATATAACGTGCAACATCAAAACATACCATAATAAGCACCAATTGTTGCTAACAGGTCAAAAGTTACAAACATTTCTACTGAATAATTATTTTGAAAGTCAGGTGACACACATACTTCCCGCTGAAAATAATTCACAATTGTAGAATACTTTTAAAATATACACCAGAAAAAAGGCCATTACACAAACTAGTGTTGATTTCAATAACAACAACAACAACAACCACAACAACAACCACAACAACAACAACAACAACAACAACAATAATAATAAATAAATAAAATAAAATAAATATTAATGGGTTATGGTTTGGTATAGGCCTAGTAATTTAAAGTGAGGACAATTCAGTACTCTGTCCAAGAAAACAAACCATTAAAATATGCCATTTTTTAAATATGCACACAGAAAATTAAACTCAAACTGTCAAAACTTACATCTGACACACACTGCCAGATTAGGTATAATTTCTTAATCTTTAAGGTTTTGCTTATTAATAAGGGTATTCTTTCAAAAAAAGATCTAAAAACCTACGAAGAACAACCTTTTGTGCAATAAAAGAAATCGCAGGTAAACTAAAATCTAAACAGAAATATATACAATTTAGATCAAAACATTTAACAAAGTTAAGAGATGCTAACCGGAAGTCGGAAACGAGCACCTTGCTACACTTCCAGTTCTAGATAAACCATTATTTGGTAAACATTTTAACATAAATTCTTACCTTGCTAAAACTAGGAGAAGAATATATTCAGCGTCCTGTCCGTAGGAAGGTAAAGCGGAAAAACGAACAGCGGACGAGACACAAATCAACTGGTTACACCAGAAATCAATAAACTAACACACTGCTCCCAATCCCAACAACTTCGATCGCAGAACAAACATGGCGGAAATGGCTTGTGACGTCATGGTTGTCAAAAGAGGAGTAACTTTCGGTTCGCGCACTAGGTCTAATCAATCTCGGCTTAAGCTAAATCATTAATATTTCACGGGATTACGGGTGACGATAACCCATAATGAATAATTAAGAATCGTAAACTACTTAACTGCACGAAACGCAGTATATCACTGACGTAAAAGGCATTTTCTCAACGCATTTCTTTTTTTCTTGCGAGCACTTTATTTTTTTTCCTTGTGTGTGTGTGTGTGTGTGTGTGTGTGTGTGCTAGCGCGCGTGTCCTTCCTTCCATCTTTCTTCCGCCTATTTATTTATAAATTTTATGTTGGCTATTTGTTTATTTATCTTCATTTATTCATTTATAATGATGATGATATGATGATGATAATCCTCATCATCATTACTTTCACTTCAGACACAAACACACGTGCATTGGTTATCAGACCAATTTGGCCTACCTAGTAGGCTACACGTACTGTAAAGCAGAGTTTTCTGTAAGTGTAGGCCGAATGCTACTTACTTATTACATGGTATACAAATGTGTGTGTATGTGTGTGTGTATCATGTATGTATGTATGTATGTATGTATGTATGTATGTATGTATGTATGTATGTATGCATGTATGTATATGTGTGTGTGTGTGTGTGTGTGTGTGTGTGTGTGTGTGTGTGTGTGTGCATTATTGCATGCATACATGTATGTATGTATGTATGTATGTATGTATGTATGTATCATGTATGCATGTTTGTGTTTGTGTCTGTGTGTGTGTGTGGTGTGTGTGTGCATTATTGCATGCATACATGTATG
>JAUTBW010095713.1:0-10019 GCA_032361425.1 Peltospira smaragdina | reverse complement strand
ATTATTATTATTATGATTATTATGATTATTATTATTATTATTATTATTATTATTATTATTATTATTATTATTATTATATTGTTTTTTTTTGTTTGTTTGTTTTGTTGTTGTTGTTTCGCATAATCATTCACATCTCACCTTTTTCTGACACCCAATAGCCGATATAATTTTTCGTGCTGGGGTGTCGTTAAACATTAACTTATTCATTAAGTTGATAAAATAATTATATCCATTGAATTTTCCTCTGCTTTTGACACTATCAATTTCCCTGACCATATCCACTGGATAAGCTTAATTTATAAAAGGACTTATATGAACACACTATATCAATTATAAATTGAAGAATATTTCTTCTCTAAGCTTAGAACATATATAATTGATATAAACTTAATTTACAAAATGATTTTCACTGTCATAAAAAACACCCTGTAAAGTGACGAATCTAATTAAATGTGAAATGTGTGTATTATTTAATCACTTAGAAATGTTAATCCAAACACTAAGTGTGTAGGCCTATAAATCGCAAGCTACATTGCATTACACTCGCTACACCACCTAGTTAAATTTGAAACAAATTTGAAACAAATACAACACTTTGAAACTCTTTTATATTACTTACTTACCCTAGAATATATAAACCATAAGAAAGAAAAAAAACTGTACGACTCCTCTGCAGTATATTATATCTTTAGATACGAATATAATTGTGTTGTATAGTTTAAAGAAGATATTTGCAAAAGCTTAATGGAAACCAACATTCTATTATTTCAAGATATCGAAATGAGGCGTCTGGATAACCTAGTGATGACGGCGTCCTCCTGATACGTGTTGAGTGCTATAAAAACAATATATTATTAAATAACAGGGAAAGGACAGAAGCGATAAAACGTGGATGTTGGTCACTATAAACCGACTATTGTTTTATCTTTGAAATCGTTAGTTTCCGTAATGAGAAATTCTATTAATAGAATGTTTTCCATATCAGCTTACGTCATAAATAGAATCCATTCTCTCTCTCTCTCTCTCTCTCTCTCTCTCTCTCTCTCTCTCTCTCTCTCTCTCTCTCTCTCTCTCTCTCTCTCTCTCCAGAAATATTATAAAGAATAAGATTTTTTTTGTCTTCCTTCTATTGTACACTTGGTATCTACTAAAACAAAGCATTAATGCTTACATTTTTTCATAAGAATTGCACCATCGTAATTCCATTAACACAAGCGAACCGTTAGTCAACCACTGTTTCGTGTTTCTTCTTTGGTATCCATGTGAACAATATACACTGGTTTCATTATCATATATCATAGCATGTTTCGTAGTATTCTCCAGATCTTCGTCTGTGTAGCTTTACAAACTGAAGAATTTCGTTCACACAGCGAATATTAAAAGACTTCGGGGGTATCCAAGATGGCGTCCATTTTCTTAATTAAACGCACGTGGGTTGTTTGAAGTTTTGTCTCTGGGATATGTTGCGCCTTTGGTAACACTGCTACTGTTAGCTGCATCATAGTTTGCTGGATTTCGTCACACACAGAGTAATGTTGTCACGGGGGTCGCGAATGTTGACATTTATGACAGAATATCTCGCCGCAGCAACAACGAAAATAGGACACTGTTGTAAACGCGTCAAAGGACAGCATTTTTACTTTGGCGCCTTCGACACACATCTGAATAGTGTTTTCCTCTCCTTGAAAGTCAATTAAGTATTATTTTAAATTTGAATTATTTTTGAAATATTTTAATATTCCAAAATTATATCTGACAAGTCTTAGAGAGGAAATAATTATTTCAACTCATGCCAAGCTTTAGCTTTCGTGTGATTCCAAAAATCGGATCTGCTATCAGAATAATGTATATATATATAGGGCCGACTGGTTGCGTAAATGGCGTAAATTGCATTTCATTCGCACCATGTTTTGTACCCCAAAAACGTCAGAGGTGATGCAGGTGTCGCCATGGATACGACCAAAAATCGATGTGATGACGTCACGAACGTCCAAATAAGGAAAGACAGCGGTGCGTTTTCCGCGAGAGTGGGACAAACTGACATACAATTCCAATAGTTTATTGATCGGCGTCATTGTCGAAAAAGGGCAATCCGAGCTGTTGAAGCGATTTTGCTGACGTCAGTCATAACGGTCTCCATGGTGACAGAGAACAATCGTTATGACAATGACTGGCGTTCAACAATAAAGCAAAACAAATAATCATTTGTAAAAATAGCTACCTCGAGTATTTGTATAATAAAATACTATAATAAAGCATATCTTGTGTGTATGCGTATTGCTTGCTATGCCGGTATATCTCTGTGTCTCTGTGTGTCTATATGTGTTAGATTATTTAACGACGCATTCAACACATTAATGTTTATATAGCAGTCATGTTATATGATTTTGCGACTTAAGCTACTGTGTGCATTATCGAGATTCGAGTCTAGACCGACTGCGGAACGAGCCAGTGATGCATATTTCATATGACTTATTTGGTCTAACTGTATAGCAACAAACATTATGGATTTGTAACGAAAAAGGTAAAACGTTTTTGTTTGGGTTTGTTATATTGTTGATTATGTTGTTGTTGTGTTTACAATAAAATATATCTGTGCATTCATCTGATTAGCGACAAAAAATACACACTGATGTATACCTACATAAATATACAAACATGTATACATACGTACATACGTACGTACATAACGTAACGTAACATAACGTAACGTAACATAGCGTAACATCGCATAACAGCGCATAACATAGCATAACCATAGCATAGCATAACATAACATAACATAACATAATTTAACATAACATAACATAACATAATTTAACATAACATAACATAACATAACATAATTTAACAAAAAATAATATAACATAACAACAAACATAATATAACGACATAACATATGTACGTACATACATACGCACGCACGCACGCACACACGCACGCACGCACGCACGCACGCACATACATACATACATACATACATACATACATACATACATACATACATACATACATACATACATCATACATACACACATACATACATACATGCATACATACATACATACATACTATTCACTAAAGGTATGGTCATTATACAAAATAATACAAGACAATAATTAGAAAGTGACTTACCAAATAGCAGAAGAATCACTTCCACTTATAAATTATAAAATTATCCAAAGTGAAAATTACAATTAATATATATTCGTAAACCTCCGGAAGGTGCATCAATATCTCACGAACAGTCGCTACCTCTTAACAATCACGAACTCGAGTATACAGAGCAAGAAACACAGAGTTTCCAAGCAGTGGACCAGGAGATCACGTCTTTGGTAGCACGGAGAATAACGCACGTGGTGCTGCGGCTACGTTACGGGAAGTGGTATGGCGTACACTCAACAGCCATTCAGTGTGGAGAGAGACTCGAGGCGGAACACACTACAGAAATCAAGATGGTCTTCTTTGACCACGTGCGCGAATCAATGGGCAATGAGCGCCGCGCGACTGGTCAGTGCCAGAGTGGTGTGTTAACCAGAACGGCCCGCTCGCAGTCCCAGCAACAAGTTTCTGTTATTTTCTTACAATGGTGCCATCGCAGAAGCGGGAGTATTCAGTTTACATCTTCTATGACTGGTCAGTGAAAGATTTAGACACCAAATTGGCATATTTTTATAATACAACTATTGATGTATAACAAATGGTAATTTAGCAAATTGGTCTAGAGAACGTTAGAGGAAGGGGGGAGGATGTTTCAAGGCTCTCTCTTTTGAGTTGTGCTACCGCGATATGGAATAAACGTGTACATTATTAGTAGGTAGAAAAATACAAGTAGAATAGTTTGGGTTTGGGGAATACTGCAGTTAGGGGAAACTAGCGTCAAACAAATGCTTTGAATATCAATTTATTTTCTCCGCGTGTTACTGTATCGATCGTTTAGCGCTATCTGAATTGCCTGTTTCGTCCTTGTCTTTTGTCCCACTTGCATATCTAGA
This sequence comes from Peltospira smaragdina, assembly GCA_032361425.1. NCBI lineage: Eukaryota > Metazoa > Mollusca > Gastropoda > Neomphalida > Peltospiridae > Peltospira > Peltospira smaragdina. Next base: position 6,024 of record JAUTBW010095713.1, on the reverse strand, counting down.
TTGACATTTACACATTCATGGGAAAGCGCGCTGCCTGTTAATGGCGGTTGGTACACACGGGCTACGACTATCTCTCTGAGACTGGACGCACGACACTTTAAGACCCGTTGCTGACGGCATCACTCCATTGTCGCGCCACTTAAAACTATTTGCCAGTTCACTGGATGAGCTATTAATAACATCCATAAAATACGGCCACTTGTTGGTGGTACATAAAAATACAGCCACATGTTGTTATAAGCGTATATAGATGGAATATTTGCAGTCTGATTTGGACAAGGAATTGGTCAACGAGAGAACATTTGCTCACACCAGGCATCGTCTATATACGGCCATTCTTCAAAAGAGATCTCATAAAGGCTATTATTAATTTCATCTTCTCTTATCTGTAACTTCCCTGTAAATATTTCTTTTCATAAAACACTGTCACACGTCAGTCATCCATTGAATATATAATGTCATGTCTGTCGACTGATTCACATTTTGTTCAACCCAGTTACTACAGAAAATATCATTCTTAGTACATGCGAGACGTTCTTTTTAGTCAAAAACCTTGTCTTTTTACACAGTCTGAAATGACTGTCATTCTGTAGACAACCAAAATGCATGGCACATGTATCTACCTTAAACAAAACAACCAGTTATGTATCTTTATATACTGTCGCTTACTGATATTGATCATTCCAGTCAGTAACTGACACAAATAGTTAACAAATGCGGTGATATATAATTATCTCTTGGTCTGGTATTGTGCATGTCAAAGATTCCTTGTTTCTAATTCGAGTAGCCCACAAAATTATGTTAGCAGATTTTTTTGTTTTGTTATCTATCATTAATAATCTAACGCTTCCTTCGTATAACAATTTACAATTTGAAATGTTTTGACTTCAAAATGTATGGTGATAAAATTGATTTACCAAGAGTTGGGAGAAACATCAACTTTGTTCTTCCTTAAAGAATAATTTATACATTACATATTTTTGGCTCTGAGTAATTTTTTCTATATCTATGTACTTAATGTATAATTGTATAAGGAATTTTACTAACAGTTATTCAGAACGTGGTTGTAAGTAAATAAAGATTGATTAGTAATATATATTTGAAGAACTATAAAAGTTTATTTATGATTACGAACTACAAATGTGTAAATAAGAACTATAACATGTACCATAGAGAATACATTTTCCATCTGTAGGTGTGTGTTAAAGAAACAAAGATCACAAGACAATTGATTTCGTTACGGTTGTTGGTTTATAGACGGTTCATTTCTCACGTGATTAACAGGAAGTGCTCACATAGAGTGCTGGGTTATGTCAACCAGTCTACTCTCAGCCAGTCTATGATCTACCACTCACTCACATTCTCCTTTGTTCTCGTTGTTGTTATTCGCAGAACGCGTCAAGTTGTCTTGTGTGCAATTGTGAGACACTCTTGGCGAGCTATTAACGGCTAATTCCAGACCAAATAAACGAGCTGAGAGCTGAACAATACCGCTAAGTGAAGTAGTGTGTTGCACAAACAACTGTTCAGTTTGTTTAACCTGAGATTATGGTTAAATTATTTGTATTCCAGTAAAGGCATAAGTGACGTTAATATCAAAGAAATGAGTCTGTTTTGAGAGAAATTAGCAGGTAAAAAGCAACTGAATTCCTCATTTCTTGGTGCTATTGTTAGATCGATTTATAACTGACTTATTATGGTGACACATTATTCTGGCTTGACATAAAGCGAACAATCATACTTAAGCGTTATTCAAGTGATTCGCACCAAACAAGTTCAAGATTTCTCCAACATTATGCACGAAATATTTAACTGGAATTAACGGGTACATAATTGGAACATATTACCGTTAATCTGGGTTATAAAATATAATAGTTTTATAGAAAAATGCCATTACTGAAATGACTTTATACCAGACATGTCAATTTTCACACATTTTTATTACGATAGCGCCTCCGTCATAGACCGTTTCTCAGAGTCATAATGGAGCTTGTGTATCTCAAAAAGTATCTCAACAGCAGCTTCTGACTATGTTAGGTACATTTAAACCGGAAATGTTAATGCGTAGAAAGTAGGCTAAAGTGGACAAGAGTGTAATAACCCTGGTAAAAATATGCCCAGTAGATCTCAGTTTGTTCAACAACAGCTTTCTTGACTACTCTTGTTGCAGTCATTCGTTAATTAAGTTACAGCCACTCAGCAAATGAAGAGATAACATCTTTCTCTCCAGTTTTGAATATTTATGATCAAAATCTTCAACAGATTTTAATTCATCCCAAAATTTATTCATCCCAAAACATATCTATATTTAATTACCTGTAGATTAAACTGCACCAAGGACATAACCAAATGCTGGCACGTAGGATCTGTTTTGATTTTTAATAATAAATATTACTTTAATAATTCTAGGAAAGCTAATGCGAATTGTTATGACTGTTATTAAAAGTAGGTCAGACTTAATAAATAAACTGACTTATTTTCTATATTCTAGTTCATAGCAATATGAAAATATTAAAGAAAACCCCGTCAAAACAAGGATTATAACAAATATCATCCCAGTTCTTAATATGGCGTTTTCATATGTGACCTTTAAACGTTCTGCCATAAAGCATTTTGATAGCTTTCTCAAGCGTATGGTGATCAAGTCTTTACTGGAATATCTTTGATCAGAAGATTCCGATTAAGAGCCGGCCGGGCGGGAGTTGATTAAACAGAACATAAATACCACACAGTAATCACAGGCAGCAGAAACAGATGTATAATAAACGTATTGAGACTAATTGTCACAAGACTCGTATACTTATTAAAAAGGAAAGTCAAGATGCCTACACGTCAGAAACGTCTGGCAGTAAGTCATATATTATTTTTAAAAGATGGCCGTATACTACAGTTTGAAACAATAACTTAGGCCTATTATTCTGAATGACAAAACCATAATCGTAATCAATAACCATATCTCTGCATAATGCAGAGTCGATGGGAAGTTTTAGGCTAAATTGGTATTGTATCCATTGTCTGTCAAGTGCTTAAACCAACAGAGAACTGATACTCCAAATGAAATGCATAATGGGATATGTCATCCTTCCTGTAACATTTACCGACAAATCGAGATGATATTATAGAGTGATTAGAACATCACAGCGGAAATCACTGAATATATACCAAATAAAACAATCAGTATAACATTACATCCAAGCAATAAAACGATAACCAATATTATCCAGTTGTGGAACCATTTATGCGGTCTGATGAGAATTAGTCTTATGTGGATTGCGAACCAGCTGGAAGAGGTACATCTGAATCACTTGTATCATGCTTTTATTAGCCGGATGCATCGGTGCTTAATGTCGGTCAATGGTCAGTTACACACCATTGTTGGAATCAACACGCCTAGAACACTGTCAACCTTTGCTTGACATGGCATAAAGACAATTCCAACTTTCTAGCAGAATAGATACATAAGCAAATTACTGAAGCCATAGATTTCTTATAGATCGTTAAATGAAGAATTCGTCGTGACTGGAACTGAAATTAACTCTTTGTGATTGGCGTCATGTGAAACAGAGAACGATCTGACAGAAAACAACGGACATTGACACAGACGAGTTGGATAATATAGAGATTTCAAATTTATTAATCATCAAAATATTCTTGGCGTCTGTCCGATACCTTTATCATACGAAAGCTATCTCGTGGGCACTGAAAATCAATTCCTTTTTTTCGGCAATGTACTGACAATACACGAAAATCCATTTACTAGCACTCTCCTTAACTGAACTCGAGTCAGTAGACGGGAAGACCCGCAAGAATAACAACACGGCGCACGCCCACGAGGTACCTCCACATAGGAAACATTATATTTGACACCGTGTAACATATCTTTAAAATAAGCCCATCTTGACAGCTTGAAGAACATGGATATTTGCACTGATGGAATGTACACATTCTAATTATCACAGATGTTCGTATGTTAACTATGTCTGTTCACAAACCAAGACTATCAGTTATCAAAGTATACTACTTGTGAGCATTAATCAACATTGACATTGTTCATACAGACCAAAATCATTGGTGGTGCAATTTAGTACATACATACATACATACATACATACATACATACATACATACATACATACATACATACATACATATGGTAGTCAAATATATATTGCATTCTTGATAACCAAGGTTGAACGCCACTTTATAGCATTAATTACAATAATATATTTAATTCCCATTATTTATAACAAAAGAGGGATAAAATTATATTAGTTTTATTTTGAAAAAGTAAATAAATTATGAAATTTGAAATTGGCGAATCTCAATCAGTTATACTTGCATATTACGAATCCCTTATCTAAACATTCAGTTATTATCATCTCCACAGTTTACGGGCATGGAAACCTAATTTTCATCTGACAAACATGATTGCATCAATTTCACCACAAGGTTTCGCCAACAGCGATATTATATCACTCGCTGCCTTGACGTTCTCTTAAAAGACAAATTTTGTGTTCACTGTGAATAGTTTTTAAAAAGTGTCCAGATTCATAGCATATCCCCGTTGGCTATGAGACTTGGCCAAATGCAAATGTGGTCATACTATTCCATTACACATTCAGTAAAGAAATTTTAAGTGTTTGCATTTGCAAGAGTTGTTTGCTATGGCTGGCGCTAACTCATGTGCCATTATCATGTTATTGGTATTAGGAGCATCTCGCTTATGTAATCATATCTAATATTATCTTTCCTGTTTATTCTAGGTGCACATTAGTAAAGCATGCTATTTATGAAGCATACACTGATACCGGAATGGAAACAGTTTACAATATATTTTTTGTGATGATTGTTTTTGGCAGTAATGCAGGTTCATGAAATGTCGGTTTGTAAAGCTTAGCGAACTATCACAGCTGTCTTATCCGTGTGTGATATTTGTTCACAAGTGTTACACTATAACAGTGTCAGTAAATATGCTATTGTGGCTTGATTTGTAAATCTCTGCCAAGATGGATAATGTCTTGCGAGCTTTAAGAAATTTTCTAAAGAACATCTTAGAAACTACTCTCTGATGGTTTCTTTTTCACACAACTAACAGAAGACATATTCTGTCAAACATTTCCTTCGTTTGAACCGTTCTTACAAAAAAGCATACAATCGAATAATTGTTGATCTGGAATGCGTCTAAGCAATTTACGCCTTACTCTTAATACAAGAGTTGCCTACAACAGGTATGATTTAAAATTAACGCCATAAGCTCAATATTTATTTATTTATTTATTTATTTATTTATTTATTTATTTATTTATTTATTTATTTACTATTTTTAAAATCTATTTTGTCCTGATAAGGTTACTCAAGACAATTTTCTAATATAAAACCATTAAATAAAAACTAAACTGACGAGCACTTGGGAAGGTAAATAAGTTTATTGAGGTTAATTTATTCTGCGATCCATAACCCACGGAGCAAGCGGTCTGTACTACTTGCCGTTTTACTCAGATGCTAATGATAGTATGATTTTCCAGTTTGTTGTTCACGTGTTACTACGATGCATCACAAAAACTTGAAGATTACATTCTACAGATGCCGCATATTGGCGACTCGACGCAACGCCAGCGTTTGGGGATTTCTGATAAGAATGGAGAATCCACGTCAATATCTAGAGAAAACTTCGCTTGCTTATAGAACTTAATCGATCACTTGAGAAGTGAAAAAAGAGAATAATTCTTTGAACCTGATTCTATAATTGGGACCTCAGAGACATTTAACTTTGCGCGTGACAGTGTCTAGGGGATTGTAATTGGGTCCCCACGGACGCTACTTATGCACGTGACAGTGAATGACAGGAGAGGGCACGCACCGAAGACAATTAAGAAGAACACATTAAATAATAATTTATCTCCCAACTGCAAAATGTGTTTTAGTGTATGCATATATTTAAGTATTATTATTACCACTACAACCATTCCGCATCTACTACTACTACTACTACTACTACTACTACTACTACTACTACTACTACTA
>JAUTBW010095712.1:0-16952 GCA_032361425.1 Peltospira smaragdina | reverse complement strand
CATTTTCAGGTTAACTTATACATCATGAGGGTAGAATGGGTAAACTTGTTTTACGTGCACATTTAGAGCAAGCTGTTATAGCACATATCTGTCCTGGCCACCCACCTCAGGAGCCTGAGCTGTCTGTCTGGGACAAGAGGTTAGTAGTCAGTATTAACCGAGTTACAGGTTAGTGAGAAGGAAGAGGGTGTGGTGGCTTTACACCTTCCCACTGAGTCATTAGAAACTCATTCTGGGTGAGAGCCGGTACCAGGATACGATCCCAGCACCTACCAGCCTTATTTTTCAGACCAATGGCTTAGACCACTCCACCATTGAGGCTGGTAGTACATCATGAAAAAAATGTGATATTAACATCCCGTTATCTTTGTGGAGTCAAGTGAGATCTTTGTAAAGTCAAGTGAGTGTCTTAATAGCCTAGTGGTGATAGTGCCTGCCTGATATAAATATGGCCAGTCTGAGACTGATCACTATCAGGAAGTCATTAAGGATTTTTATAATTATAATGTTTTCAAGATACCAATGTAACTATTAATAACAATATGTCGAGAATGTGATTTTTAAAACAATAAAATCATCAAATCATCTTGAAATCAACCTATATATCATGGGGAAAATATATTAACTCCCAGTTATCTTCTTCAGGTCAACCTATCAGTATATCTACCAAAATTGTGAGATATATGAGATTAGCCACTAGTTGTTGTTTGGAAGTCAAATTACACATCATGTGAAATATTACAAATTACATATTTATTTGTTATAAAGTGATTTATGGTTATCATAAACAATTAACCTGAAATTGCAATTTTTTTTACACCTAATTGGGTTTTAATGGAAATAAAATGAATTTTTTTTAATACAAATTCATCCATACACAGGGCATGTTCCCTCAATTATTGACATAAAATGTAAATACATTTAACTGATCTAAAAGAAATATCAATTACTACTGCACAAAATAAATATTTGTTGTGGCAATATGAAAATATACCCATCTGGATAAAGTAAAATCTGTCAAAATCAAATCATTATTTACAGACATTCAAAGCAAATACCTTGAAAATAGAGATAGCAAAATATATTTAAATCAAACAAATTAAGCCATTAGTGAGACTAAAAATAAGTGCCAATCATTTATGTTGATAAAACAAACACTTTTTGCTACACAGACACAAAACATACACTATGTTCTATATGAATGCAATATTTGGTCAATGTATTTGAACGAAATGAAAGCCAAAAGTATGCATGACACTAACATTTTGAAATACTGCTTCCATTCTTGACACGATTATATTTATCTGAGAATAGAAGTTATCTATTCCAATCCAGTACCTGATCAGAAGTTGATTAAATCCCTTATTCTGGAGCTGGCTTTCATCTAATCATTTCTGACTATTTCCAACATTTCCATACAATTTACAAGCAAACATCTTGATTGAAATCTGCATGACCTCTCGTTGGTGGAAATGTTTCATGATTCTGATATTAATTTGCCTACATATGCCAACATAGATATTAATCAGCCATTCGATCAAGACAGAGGGGAAACCAGATAGGAATTCTGAGAAACTCTATCTACTATGGCTACATTTCTTGTTGCAACTGACCAACATAGGCTTTTCAGTTGATGCAAGCATGAACATTTTGAAATATATTTATATAAGTATAAGAAAATTTGGATATACAAGTAAGGCAAAACATTTAGAATATGTGTATATGAGTGCAGTCATGTAAATGTTGACAAATATATAGAACATGTATCTGGTTATCTGTTAATTGGTTATCTGTACATATATGCAAGTATGGAAACATATATAGAAGTAGTTTACAAATAAGTGTAGACAAACTTGTTAAGATGAAAAAAACAACAACATTACAACATTTTTATATGTTATAAAAAGTTAAGTATATTAATTCTGATTATAAGAAGGTCTAAACCGAAATTCCCAATTGTTAGTTGGTAGTTTACTCATAAATCATGGTTGAAGTAATGACAAGAAATAAGAACTATATTGCTATAATTTTAGGATTAGATTAATTTTGTTTTTATATTTTTTTAAATTACAACACACTGAGCATTAGAAAATCTCCAATATCAAAGCCATGATATTTTAATGTGGATCAATATCATACTGTCCATGCATGAGTTAGGTGCTTACACCTTTAGGCTATATTGTGTCCTGGATAAAATAATGACATGTTTTAAAATGTTAGATCAGTTCTTTGGTCAATTAAGACTTAATCACTATTTCTTGAAAAACAGCATCAACAATATCTTCTATATAGAAATATCCAACATTATTGCCACAAGCTTTTTATACATACATTTCTTTTCCGTGCCTCAGGCTTTTCAATTTTAAGCACGCCTGACGCTATTAAAGTCATATATATCATCATATGCCTACAGCCTTTAAAAATATTTTTCTATATAGTTTTGTCAACCTTGTCTGAATTTCCAATAAATATATATTATGTGTTATAGCTGACATGTTTTTTTTATGATCCTGATAGAGAAATCCAACACAAGATCTTAATGGGGTTTACTATTTCAAACTAGGATGTACAGGCTTATACGTCAATGTGTAAAAAAAAAAATATTGTCTATCAGCAAACCAAATGTCTCTTTATTACATTTGTTATACACATAACACATTTTTATTACTTATTATACTGATATCAGAAATCAATTAATTAACAAACCAATAAAATGTATTTGCTTTAATACACTTAATCTTGCTGACAATACCTGTATAGGTACTTATCATCACATGCCAACCAGAGGTTGTGTGATGGTTCAGATTGTTTTCTAAATAATTATGATCTTCATTAATAATAATAATTTATTATTTTATTTAATTACACACGACACATTTTATTAATGGCAATATTGGGTAAAAAACCATTGTACTTAGAAATAAACCTAATGATTCACTGACAAGGATCGATCTCAGATTGACTGAGTGTCATGCGGTCACTTTTACCACTAGGCTATCAAGGCACCCACATCACTAAGGAATTTCATGCTACCATCACTGTTGGGTAGCAAAGATATTGTGGGGATAAGCATGGATATGTGTAGAAAACCCTATGGCTCCCTGGCAGGCATTGATCATAGACCTACCAAAAGTCAGGCGTGTGCTTCTACCACTGGGCTGTTTTCACTTTCAGTAAAGGCAAAGACCTGGGATAATCTATACAGCAGCCATGACAATTGGCTTTGGTGTTGCTATAAAATTCAAACCCTCTGTACAGAATGTGTATTGTGGGGAGTTCAGTCTGAGCCATGATGTCAGGACGATGACCATGTTAACACACAATAATGGAAGAGTTGGTGGTAATTCAGTTTGTTAGATTAGCTTAGCATCTTTCAACAAGATTACAACCATCTGAGTGATGTAGCTGCAGAGAGATTGATCAGAGCTGTGAGTTAGAAATGCTGGATGAATGTTATCCCACTTCACAACCATTTGTAACACTCCTATGAGTGTAGGTTCAGACTGGAACCATATCAAATATTTGTTTGATTTTTGTGACCTCACTTTACAACCATACATAAAGCTCTTGTGAGCACAGGTTCAAACTTGATCAATATTTAACTTTTTTGTTGATGCTGACATCACTTTACAACCATTCGTAAAACTTTTGTGAGTATAAGTTTACAACTTATTATTAAAACTGATGCATATAGGTTCAAACCGGTCCTTATATGACATCAACATTATTTTATTGTGACCTTACTTCACATGCAATTGTTAAAAATCTTATTTATATGAGTTTAGAGTGGATCCACATTAAAAATGTTTTTACACAAATACAGCAATTGTTTTTGGTCCACAAGAATACTTTTTTGAACTTTTTTTTGTTTGTTTTTTGTTGATATGTTTATTTGTTTGCTTTAAGTTTTTGGTTATTGCATACTTTAATAAATAACTAAATGACTAAATAAAAATGTATACTACTTTTTGTCTTTAGCAATAAAAAGAGCCACTCATATTATTTTACTTGATAAAGAAAACACTTCCCTAAATCAAATCCTTCAATACCCTTTAAAAAATATTTAATTACATTTTTTATTATTGCCCAATAACTTTGACATAACTATTAATAAAAATGTAAATGTACTGCTAATAAAAAATAATGATAAAAATCAAATAATGACCATTAACTGAAGAAAACTAAAAATATCAATTATTTTTATCAATTTTGTTTAATGAATTAATAAATTTTAAAGAACTAAATAAACTAAAACAAATATATATAAAAAAATTAAAAATAAAAACAATAAATATAATGCATTTGTTTTCACACACCTAATCCTGCTGACAACACCTATGTTGGTAATTATCATCACACACTAACCAGAGGTTGTATTCTGATGGCTCAGACCATTTTCCTAAACACGTCCATCACTAATGAATTCCACACTGCAATTACTGTAGGTAGCAAAGACACTGTGGGGATGAGCATGGATTTGCAGAGAAAGCCCAGTGATTTTGTTCCTAATTAATAACACATTATAAGTCCGTGTGATCGATGTGTCTTACGCTAATTACTATTTTCTTAAGGTTTTTATCAATAACGTAGTTGTCACAACAGCAGATAAAGAAGATAATAATTGAGAAATAATAGAACATGTTATTTTGTGCCAGCAGTCTGGAAGTTTTGTTTATATACTAAATAAATATTTATATCAAGAAAAGTTAAATCAGGCCATCTAACTTAAAAAATGATGTTTAAAAATGTATTTATTCTAAGTTATTTTAACTTTTATGACGATATTCCTTAAAATATTCATATAACTATTCGTGTGAATTTCCTTTAGTGCTTTTCTTATAACAAAGAAAAATAGTGTGGTAAATGATTACCGCTATTTGCATTTATATGATTATAAAAAAGTTACATATTTAATAACTAAAGTACTTTGCCATATGAATTATTGAGAAGTATTTATTTATTTATTTCAAGGACAAAAAAGACACTTTAATATTTTTAATATTAAGTATTGTACAAAATTAATAAAAGTAAAACCCCCCATAAGAAATAATGACAATCATTATGTTTCATTAACAGATGTAAGTTTGATCAACATTTAGTTACTTTTATGTTTTCAAATGCAAAAATAGAGAATGTAAGAAGTGGCTCACATAACATTTATCAGAGAAACAAAAACAAAAATAAAGAAACTGTTTTTCAAATGTCCCCTACTTTGATTTTCTTCTGCTAGAATAAAAGTTAAAAAGTGTTTTACAAATGCTCCTACCTTGATTTTCTTGTGCTGGAGTTCGTTTCCCTTCTGTACACGTTAGGCAGGACAGACTGCCCAACACGACCAGTGAGACAACAAGAGACAGTGGAACCATTTGACAGCGGACCGCTCCGAGTGCCATCATGATGTGATCTGAACACACAGTTCACAACATCAACACCGCCCAGCTGCTAGCACCAACACCAGGCCAAAAAATGAACATTCCAATTCAGCAGCTGTATAATTTACGACAAATTGAAACAGCTCTTGGGAGAGTGGTAGATCGGTAATACACAAGTCAGTGTGGTCTGTCATACCCAGCTAAGAGAGCTTTGCTAAGGCAGCCAGGAGGAGAGACGGCATTCGACATGAGCCAAACACAACACAGGGCTCTATATCAGAAGTAATTTATCAGCTTTTCAAAAACCAATGTATTGGAAGATCTCTACACTGCACAGAAACGGCTTGCCTTTATAACAGACACAGTGATGCTGCTGAAAGAGGCTTCCTGGTACAATAGACACAGAGAGAGTGATACAAGCTATCCACTCGGTGCAAATCTCCTTCCCATTCAACTCAATTATCATTATAACAGATTCCAGCAGTCTCCAAGACATGAAATACTACTTTATTTGCACAAAAATAGAATCAAGTTATTTTGTCTGTTTACAGACATTATATAAAAGGTTTATTATTTCAGTTTTATTTATTTAATTTATTTAATAAAAAGTGCCTGTGTTATTGATTTTTCATAGATTCCAAGACATTAAATCCTACTTTATTTCACCTTATATACATATGATAAAATGTATTTCTTTTGTCAGTTTATGCATTCATTACAAAAAATTATGCATTTAACATGCTAGTACTGATAATAAATGAATATATTTATTTAAAAAAATTTATAGAGCAGTTAAAATGAAAAAAAATATTAGTCTTATTTTTATCTCATTTCTTTTATTTCTTTTTATTCTTTCTTTATTCTTTTCCTGACAATATCTCACTACCACAAGCTATTCATAGATTAAACTTACAGCACAGAACCACAACTGCAATAAATATCACAACCTATTCTATCCATGTCGATGTATGTGATGACCATACTTCTGTATTTATCATCTGTTGTGCTTTGTTACCAAAAATGGTATAATAAAGGCCATGGTATTTGTTGTCCTTTTTGTGGTATGGTTAATGAACTAATTTCCTTTCTTTGTATCATAGTGGGACTTAAACATAATTATGTCTGATACCATATAATCATGAATAAATAAAGTAAAATATTTATTTATTTACCTACTTGTTTTTTTTGTGTTTTTTTTTTTTGTAAATTTCATATCTTTATGTAATATGCTTCTTTGTTTGCTTGATTTTTATTTTTTATTTTTATTTTTTTATTTATTTTATTTATTTATTTTATTACATTGCACACTAATGACATACAAATTCTAATTTAATTTATTTCAAATCTTATTCCAGTAATTTAATTGTATCCTGCTCTCAGAAAATTCAATGCTTTCTCAGACTACATTTTTATTGATATTAAATTATATATTGTATCCATCACTGTTGAAAGCATACTGAAAATCATTAGCAGTAAACAAAATATAGCATCATCAGCAACAGTTGGTCAACAGAAACAGTGACTGTGAAAAATGTACCTTAAAAATATTTTTGTATAAATAAACAAATATTATTTATTATTTAATGAGCTAAAATTGGTTATGGAATATAATTTATAAAACAATGATTTACTCTTTTAAAATCACTGTTTTATGTCCATTTCATGTTATATTGACAGCTATATGTAAAAACTAACCACCATAATCAAATCTGAGTCCCTTCTCATCATGACAGATTGGTACTCTCTAGGACATTTAGCATTAATATTCATTATTATGTGATGTATCACATGCGAAAATATTGACTTCAAGACATGTACTCTAGTATGACACTCATAAAGATAAATATTTTAGTTGACAGTGATAACTTTTTCACTTTTTACATCTCGCAAATGCAATATATAATATGTAACAGATGATGTGATTGGCCAAGTGATCAAGTCTCATCATTTAACCTAAAGCTAGCGAAGCAATAAAATTTGCAAAGAAAATTATTCTGCTTGGAAAAATCTTAATGAACAAAACTAATAAGTCTGGCAAATATACTTAGGTATCCATGGAAACAAGATTAAAAACAAAGACTATTGAAATTGGGAAGGAAATAACAAAGAATAATGATGTATAATAATGGAGCAAGATGAAGACAATGAGTTTGTGCTAGCGATGTAATTTGATTATGTTCAAGTAAAATACGATCATATAGGACAAATCTATTCCCTGGTGGAGGAATTAGTTCTGTGCACGCCAAATAACTCAATCTCAGTGAATCTGTTAACACTGAAAACTCCCATCTGCATGATGCAGCACAATTATCCTCATGACATTTTATTTATAATACTACTTCTTCAAGGAAGATTACAACAGATGACAAAATATGTGTCATGAAATGAATATCATACAAATAACCAAATGATTTTACTGGTATATGCAATGACCATTATGGTAAAGCCATTAGGAATTCTTAAAACTGAAAATAAGATAACAATGGTTGATTTGTCAGTGTTGACATTTAAACTGATGACATAGTACCACTAAAACTGAAAATAATCAAATAAAGCTTAATCTATATTTGTTAAAAGTTAAAGTTAAAGATGAACAAAATACATATTTGCAAAGATAATTATTCTGCTTGGAACTAATACTGTTTTATCACGCAGGATACCATAAATGAAATAAACCTGCTACTCTTTCATTAACATAACAAGTTGTGGAATCCTAATATGTTTTTTACTAAATAAAGTATGTATGTGATATGTAATATTGTATTATTACAAACACTGCTGATGCTTGATGAAATAACTAGATACATTTCACATTGCCAGACAGAATCAGATACAGACAACAAGATCGGTGTCTGATAAGGTAGCGTAGAAATTGGTAATTTCAAACAATAGAAAACTGTATGCTGGTTTACAGAAAACTGATACAGTGACTGCTTGCTGGTAATGCAAAGGAAGATTAGTTGTCAGCGAGCCAGTTCTCATGCCAGCCATTGCTCCACAACTGGTGTATTCAATGACAGCTACAAAGAATAACTTTGTCCTCACCTGTGTTATTTTATGTACAACAACTAAGTATGTTATTAAAACATTCTAAAGAATATAGCATATATATCACAATGTATTGATTGCATGATTATTTATTTAAAACTCCCTCTCTTTGTTTTCAATTACAGTTTAAATATAAGTGTTGTATCATACATCTAATATTAAAATGTATCAAGTGTGTCATTAAATATTTAACTGTTTATTTTCATTTAATTAAAGTGTAACAATATGTCCACCATCATCAATCCACAAATATTGAGGATTTGTTATGAGTGTTTTTTTTTAATATGGAAAATATCAACTGAGTGTTAGTTATGAAAAATATCAATTGAGGCTCTGCTAAGACAAATACCGATTAATGTCACAAGGTTGATATTTTACATATTAAACAACACAAGTAGCAAATTCTATTTATCCTATAACATTTTAAATTAACTGTTTGGTGAAAAACAGTTTGACATCATGATTTTAACTGATACTTACTAACATGTTATGTTAAGCTGTACATACTGTGTACAACCGATTATCAGTTTACTAATTTGCATACCATTATCACATTATTAGATATATATAAATGTTAAATGGGTTTATAACATGGATATCATGGGGAAGATAAACAGAGGATTCATCACGAATGTTTTTTAATATGGAAAATATCAACCGAGTGTTAGTTTATCGATATTTGGCGAGGCTCTGCCAAGACAAATACCGATTAATGTCATGAGGTTGATATTTTACATATTAAAAAACACAAATAGCGAATTCTATTTATCCTATAACACTTGTAATGTAACATTTTAAATTAATTGTTTGATATACCAGGTAAAAAGGAACTGTCAAATGGCGAAAAGTACAGTCTGACGTCATGATTTTAACTGATTCTTACTAACATGTTACGTTAAGCTGTACATATCGTGTATAACTGATTATCAGTTTACTAATTGGCATACCATTATTACAGTTAGATATATAAATATATCACATGTGTTTATGACATGGATATCATGAAGAAGTTATAGGATAAATTGTATTATCAAATAAAATATACCTTTTTATGCCCTGTATATCATACAGCATATATAATGCAATTAAAATGTGTTCAGTTTTTCATTAAATATTTAAACCTCTCCTGTATTTTCCATCAAATTGTAAGTATATGTTCTATATCATAATCTACATCTAAAATGTGTTGAGTATATAATTAAATATATATTTCATTATTAATTTTAATTCCATTATAAATGTAACTATATATCAAACACTATATAACCATACAGAGTTGCTCATTTTGTCATTAACATCCCTTTCTTTATGCTTTTAAGTTTAACTAAGTTATAAATTGTACATCCATACTTAAAATATATAGAGAGCATCATTACAAAACAACAAGGAAAAAAAAAAAAAAAGAGTTCAAACAATATCCATGTCATTAAAGTTTAATGAATCTGTATGACACCGACTTCAGGAACCAACAGCCAAAGATAGTATAGTCTGCCACAAATCAATGTGTGTTGGGAGACCAGTGCGGTTTGCAAAGAAACAATTCCCATCACGTGTTGGCTGTTCGTTAATCAAACAGTTTTATTTTGGTATTCAACATGGATCACAATTAGAAACTCCCCATCAGACCCCACATACCAGCAGCCAGTGTGGTTAAAATGTAATCCTCCAATTACAAACTCACTGTATGTGGTGTGAATTGAAACCACAAGAAAATGGAGGCAAAAGGAAATTGAATTCTGTTTTAGTGTTTTGACAATTGCTATAAGGTTCCTGTTGTCCATTTTCATTACAGATGCACAATATATATTACTAGTAGTACATGCTTAGGACATATTCTATACACACGCACATGCACACACACACACACACACACACACACACACACACACACACACACATCAGTTTACTTTAAAATGATCATTAATACTACTTGTAATTGAATTGTCTTTATTTATATATGGCATATCTTACAGTTCCAATAAAATATCTTAAACACTGATATTAAAAAATATTCAGACAAAATCACAAATTTTTACAGTACAGGTATAAAATCAAACTAAGTCCAATTAGTAACAATTCATATACATTATACGTTTATTAATGTATTTGGTCTATTGACAAATATGTCAATATGTAATATCAAAGGTAATGAATTCCAGTAATTTGATCAGGATACATTTATAGCTGCTATAGCTAGAGGCAAATAAGAAATCAACACTTTCTCACTTTGCTCTTGGAGGAATAAAGAGACAATATTTGTCCACTAACTTGAAAATAAATGGGCTTATGTCTATAATTAATTTATTAAACTCGTGACAACCAAGATTCATTTGTAATCGTGAATTCTACACCACGCTCTCTAATGAGTTCTCCACACTAACTCTTGCCCTCATTCTTTAAGAAGGCAACTGTTTACACTATCTTTGCTCTGGCCACCATATTCTATTGATCCCAAGCACTTCTAAGGAAGAATTTTAAATTCCATGCATATGACATGAGTTTACACTCACCAGGGTATGCATGGCTCACTACTTTAAAACATCACCTAGTAGAGTAGCAAAACCAACCTGTTCAAAAAACCCTATTACAGAAAATCTATACCATTTTGAATTATCCCTGTCATAAGAGCATATCTGGCAAGTGTTAAATGCATGAGTGTCTCTGACAGGCACACAATGTTAAAGGAAGCACTACAGTGACAGAGAGAGGAGGACAAGTCAGTCTAGATGAAAACATCTTCTGTAAAAACAGGTCGACCAATTGTAGGGCAGCTTTAGAAGGTTCCTTATTGCAAATGACACATTATTAACCTAACTCAGCTGTAATATTGTCATTTTGTGGAATTAACACCACAATAGCCTGCTTAACTGGAATATTCACATTTTGTAAAATTATTAACAGAAGAATGGTGCATCTAGTGATGTACCTAAACAGTTTAAATAGTAAATTGGAGATAAGAAGCTTTTAAAAGAATGTATTAAGACCTGCCAAGACCAGAGCTCAAATAAATATTATTTTGTTAAATCCACAATATTTAGGTGAACTTGCTTTACATTGCTGATTTCTCTCAAAAGACCAGTTGACCATCTGACCTTGTGTGCAGTTTGAGATTCTTTGGAAATCTTCAATAAAACAGATTATCTACACAAGCATAAGTTCAGAATTGTCTCAGCTGAGCACCTGTGTGTGTGAATGGACACAATGTATTACTTGCTTCCACTTAGAAGCTCATAAAATAATATACATCTTTCTTTTTCCTGTATTACCAGTATATATAGGATTTTAAAGCAAGAGATATCCATCTGCATTAGTAATGGTAATTAAGACAAATTAAATTCCAAATTAGTAATGTGTATTTATAAATACATAAAGTCTCCATCTTAATTCAGTGTGATTAAAAGTAAAACCTCTGTACATTTTAATGCTTTAATTAATATTAGCATTGATTACTGTGAGATACTTTATATATACTACTCCACAGACAGAGTCTGAGGCCCAACTGCTAACATGGCTTTGATTTGGAATGATATGTATTAAATTTTTTTTAACAAACACAACACATACAGAATGGACTTTATTATACCAGTTGTACACAACACATACAGAATGGACTTTATTATACCAGTTGTACACAGCACATACAGAATGGACTTTATTATACCAGTTGTACACAGCACATACAGAATGGACTTTATTATACAGTTGTACAGCAGGTTTATGAACCATTTCTACATATTTAATGAGAGTGAGTTGAAATGAAAACACGGCAGTGTACAAGTTGACAAATAACATTCTTCACCAATGTATGCCCTCCTAATAATGTCAGTCTCACACATTAAAGTCCCTAAAATATTTGTATTATCCATAATTATTTATATAAATTACCTATATTACTATTTGCATTAAAATTGTATAAAATATATTATTTATATAAACAGAACTATAAAACAATCATACAATTTTATAATAAATTATTTATAATAACTAGCAGTACACAATACATAACCAGACAATTATTTATTTACATAAAATGGTAGTATGTTATATGCAATCAGAGCTCTAATGACTTATTTATGAAAAATACTTATAAAACACCTATACTGGCTCTGTCAGTTTGCACACCACCTGCACAAACATTTGAAACTGTTCTTTCACTAACTAAAGGTGGGTGATATTTGTTACAACTGAGATCTCTGTGAGTGTGTGCCTGGGAGCACTAAGTCAGTGGACAGTCAAGAGCAGTGTTGTGTAGACAAGTGTAAATGTCTCCCAAATGACTGATAATTGCAGCCTGCAGGGGACACGTACACACTGGGAGACCATTAGACATAAATCAGTCGTCATTATACTTGACTGATTGCCACATCGTCACTACAGGCCACGGGCTCACTTCACACAGCAGCTGCAGAGTGGAGGCTAATCTCAACACCTGTCACATACTCAACACGTCTCTACAGCACTGGGCGCCTAGGTCACATACTCAACACGTCTCTACAGCACTGGGCGCCTAGGTCGCCTTTTTGTCAATGTGACCACCTGACATGTGGTTGATCTGAGGTTTTTTCTAACTAAAATATTTCCGCTGCCGATATAACCATTAATAAAAATGTGTTGAGTGCATCATTAAAAGTATATATAAAAATCTCTACAGCAGCCCTGATTTTCAATATCTCTGGTAGCAAGTGAGTTAACACTGTCAGGATATTCAACACTTGTCTACCAAATGAGATAACACTGTCAGGATATTCAACACTTGTCTACCAAGTGAGTTAACACTGTCAGGATATTCAACACTTGTCTACCAAGTGAGTTAACACTGTCAGGATATTCAACACTTGTCTACCATGTGTTAGGACTGTCACATCCCAGGTACTCAACACTTGTCTTTAGCATCTGTCCCAGATACTTAACACTTGTATACCAAGTGAGTTAGAAATGTAAGATACCGAACACTTGGCTACAGTTGAGTTGGAATTGTCAGATATTCAACACTTGGCTACAAACTGAATTAGAACTAAACACTTCTCTACCAAATGAGTTAGAACTGCCATATCCTAGATATTTAACATTTGACTACCAACTGAGTTGTAACTGTCAGATACTCAACACTTGTTTACAAACTGAGAACTGTCACATGTCAACACATCTCTACCAAGTTAGAACTGTCAGAAGTTCAACATTTGACTACCAACCAAGTTAGAACTGTCATATGTTCAACACTTGACTACCAACCAAGTTAGAACTGTCAGATGTTAAACACTTGACTACCAATGAAGTTAGAACTTCAGAGGTTCAACACTTGGCTACCAACCAAGTTAGAACTGTCAGATGTTTAACACTTGACTACCAATGAAGTTAGAACTTCAGAGGTTCAACACTTGACTAGCAACCAAGATAGAACTGTCAGATGTTTAACACTTGACTACCAACCAAGTTAGAACTGTCAGATGTTGAACACTTGGCTACCAACCAAGTTAGAACTGTCAGATGTTCAACACTTGATTACCAACCAAGTTAGAACTGTCAGATGTTGAACACTTGGCTACCAAGTTAGAACAGTAAGATGTTAAAAACTTGACTATTAACTGAGATAGAAC
This sequence comes from Peltospira smaragdina, assembly GCA_032361425.1. Lineage (NCBI taxonomy): Eukaryota > Metazoa > Mollusca > Gastropoda > Neomphalida > Peltospiridae > Peltospira > Peltospira smaragdina. Next base: position 2,935 of record JAUTBW010095712.1, on the reverse strand, counting down.
TGTCAGATACTCTACACATCTCTGCCAAGTGAGTTAGATCAAATGTCTGATACCAAGTCAGTTAAAAGGTTGTACTACTCCTATCAAAACCAGAACCAGAAGGTTAATGAATAAATATACAGGTAAACAGCTATAGCCTAATGATTTTAGGTTTTATTAATCATAAAATACTTCCAACATAAGTACTGGGTATAGCAGTTAATTAAAATATATTTAATCTAAATAACAAAACCATTATTGGAGTCAACATTGTACCTTTGCAAAAACAAGAAATATATTAGGAAGGTCAAAATTTTATCTTTTAAATTTTATTTATTCATTTAAATGGTTAAATGGGACTATTAATACATATCAAATGCTTCATCTTATCAATTATTTAGCAACAGAACTGCCACATTTAATTCAAATGTATGCTCATGACTAGTGCATCAGTGCAATACTTCAACAACTGGACTACACTGAATCCCAAGTCAAATAATATCAGAAAGCATAGACAATTAAATGATGGCAGATTCATTTTCTTAATTTTTTTGTAGTTCTTAAATGAGATGCTATGAAAACTGAATTAAAAATATCCCATTCTACAGTCCTTGTAGTCACCATGTTGAAAATACGTTAGACTAGTAAATACAGTATAAATGTACTTGTGACACACCAACATGATTTAAAATGAAATTGGTACAGTTATTTGTTACAAATATCCTGTGGGATGAAAATAACAGTGTGTATGAAAATCCTATAAGTTATTTAACTTCTGTAATGAAATAGCCATATCTATTTCTTGGAGGAAAATCTAATACACATGCATCTCTCTGTGGAATTGTTGGGTTTAAATAAGTCCCACTTCATACTGATAACACATAATGGATCAGATAATAATATTTAATATAATATTTATGTAAGGATGCACTTAACGATTTTATTAACAGTTACATCAACAAGATGGATGGCAATGTTTTATTTTATGATGTACTCAACACATTTTATGATTATATGGCATCAGAAATATGGCTATGGTTCACTCAGATACTGAGAAAGAAAACCTTACCTACTCTTTCTAATTAACAATAAGGGATATTTTATATCAACTATCCCACTGGCCGGACTTTATTAAAAGTAATTAATTCAACATACAACATATTATAATTGAAATATATCCAGTGCCTCACTGATCAAGGTCAGTGACCCCCATCCTAATACAGCACTTATACCACTGGGCCTCACTGCACCACAGCGGACACTCTAATACACCCACAGATCTACGTGGACAATGCATTAATAATAAATGACCAAGTGGAATAGATCAAAGTACTATCGAAGACTAAAGAGCTGGGTGAGAAATGAGATTAACATTCTGTGTGTGACATGACTTGGAGTCCTCAGTCTCACTGGCTCCACAACAACCCATTCCTGACATCTGGTAAATTGCCACAATTACATTTAAACTGTATAATTTGAAATGGCGCCATTGTTCTTGGTTTTCTTAACAAAATGTAATCTTGTTTTTCAAGATATATTCTGTATAAACGACAATTCATTTCTAAAGAAAAAAAATGGTACTAACACAGAGATCGACATTTTTAAAAAATCTGATTTTGTCTTTCAAAATACATTGATTTTGGTATAAGCAGCAGTTTGTTGTTAAAGATACATTATTACAGACCTTAATATGTTTATTTTATTTTACTGAAGTTAAATCTTTTGTTTTTGATAACACAGAAATTAATAACAGCTTTAACCCATAACAAATTGAAATAGTATTTGATTATTTATTTTTAAAATCTGTTTTGTTTTTAGCTGATAAAAAAAAAAAAAAAATACACACACGCACACACACACACACATTCGCATTGTCATCACAGAAATTGTCCATTCTCTCCACCATACTGACATTAATCAAGAATCTCACTCTGACCCTAAACTTACATGTAATTCTTGCTATAAACTTAAACTTAACATTACCCCAAATTTATCCTTAATGCTAACAAGATCTTAAATTTAAAATGGGGTAGGGGGTAAGGGGTGGATATTTCCCCAGTTTGAACAGTTTAAAATAATAGTACATCCCAACCAAAGTTATTTCTGTGGTGTCTACAACAGATCAAATCATTCAAGCCTTCCCACCATGTCTCTAATGTGTTGTAATTACAAGCTACAGAAAATGTCTGTGTTGTAATGGCTCTGTGTTCGAACTGGCAGGTAAACACTTTAATCACTCCAGTTTCATTAAAGATACCTGAGTCTCAGCAGGTGTTTGATCATTAGTATCATGTGCATCAGGTTAGCCAAAACACCTATAATGCAGTGCTACATCCTGCCTTGTCTTGACACATGAGCATAATAGCTTGTAAATGGATCTTTAATAATACCTGTGTAATCAGTACTGTTGTTTACTTTGCAGAAGAAATAAGCCAGTTTTTGTGGCTGTGTACTGTCTAAATAATCAACCAATACAGGTGTAGATACAGCTTCTAATTTTCTTTTAATTTTTTTTATTTAATGATGTGCTTAACACATTTTCATTATCAGCATTGAAAATATTTAAATTTAAAATCCCTAACGGATCAATCTCAGATGACCATGTGTTACGTTGGCACCTTTACCACTAGGTTATTAAAGCAATCTTAGTCCCAGCTTCAACCCAGGGCATGGTTTTTAAAACTCAGTGGGTATATGTAAGACAAATAAACTCTCATCTCTCTGAATAACAACTAACACACTGCTACTTCACTTCAGTTCATTAGCCGTCTCGTATGCCCAGAACCTTAATTAGAAATTAACCACAGATAACAACCCATAAAGATCAATCCTCATCAGTTGCCAAGTCGATAGCATTGTTAATTAATTAATTAATTAACTAATTAATTAATAATAATAATAATAATAATAATAATAATAATAATAATAATAATAATAATAATAATAATAATAATAA
>JAUTBW010095701.1:0-10020 GCA_032361425.1 Peltospira smaragdina | reverse complement strand
ATATATATATATATATATATATATATATATTTCTTCTTTGTTTAATAATGCCAGTATAGAATTTATGAATGCTATTTGCACTTTCTGTCCCTTCCTTGCAGATCGTAATAAATGAAGGCCTATAACATTAATGCTTTTCCCCTTACCCTTAAATTATGTTCATCTTACTGCTATAAAACTGGCATTTTACATTTAAAACTTGAATCACTAAATGCAATTATAATAAAAGTATACCTTCATGATGTCTTGATCTTGAAAGGCGACTTTGAGGTTTCTTCTTAGAATATGTTCTGTGCAGCCTTCTGAAATCTTCAGCCGATGAATTACTGGTGCTCCAAACCACAAGTATTTATACTCACTACCGGGAACTTACTCAGCATTATTTTATTTTTTAAATTATTTTTTTAATGGAGATTTCTTTGAAATTCTGTATGAAAATAGTTGCATCCTGGTGCATAGGTCAAAACATATAATTTCAATAACAAAACACTAGGCTAATGTATGGATACATACGAGGTTGCAGAAGAGGTGATTATAAGTCTAGAAAAAACACCGTAAACTTTCCATGGAAAATTTTGGGATTCTGAATAAACCTTTCTTCTTCTTCAACAATCAAACAAATACACACAAGCACATACACATGCAAATGCAAATATACATGCACATATGCATGCACATACACATGCACATACACATGCACATACACATAGGCCTACACAAGCACCAAAATAAGAAATATTTAAAATACATACATACATTAACAATGAAACACTAAGTAACATTTTAGTAGCATTTTACAAATGCATATAAAGGCTTTTATCCACAATTATTACTCTCTCGTCGTTTTAGTTTCGTTCCAGCTAGTACTCCACAAATTATTTGAATAAGTCGTAGTCTTAATGTTTTCAAAAATGTATTAACCTAGATGAAGGAAGGAAGGAAATGTTTTTATTTAACGACACACTCAACACATTGGTGTACGGTTATATGGCGTCAGACATATGGTACAGGACTATTTTGATAGTAAGGAAGGAAACCCGCTGCCACATAGGCTACTCTTTCTGATTAACAGCAACTGATCTTTTATATGCACTATCCCATAGACAGGGTAGCATATACCATGGCCTTTGATATACCAGTCGTGGGGCACTGGCTGGAATGGAACATAGCCCAACAGGTCCACCATGTGGGATTGATCTGACAACCCACCGCACCATGAGTGAACATGCTTACGTGAATGACTAGGGTTTTTTTCTAATAAAAACCATTTTCAATGCCGATAATAACTGTTAATAAACATGTGTTGAGTGTGTTGTTAAATAAAATATATAAATACATAAATTTCAACTACTAAATTTTTTTAAAAATAATATTCAAACTCAATTTTTTAAAGATAAAATAGAATATGGTATTTATTACCCAAAATATCAACAAGTTTAATGACACCGAACATGATAACAATGTATATAACTAAATTAACAATTTGCAAAATGAAATTGTTTTTAAGCATAAATGTCATATTTTAAAATATCAATATTTTAAAATTTTGGATAAATATTTTGACATGATAAAAATGTAAAATTCTATGACATGGATTCATCACAGAAATTAATTAAATGCAGTCTGCTACTTCAACATTTCATTTATGTCTGAAAAGCATATTTATGCAAGTCGAGAAAGTGTAGTTAAAAGTCCCAACAGACTGAATGTTGTGTTGAATACCATCATCAAATTCATTTTTAAAACCTGTGGTCACCAGGAAATTAATTACATTACAAATATTAAATTTTATTTTGTAAACATATTTCATTATGAAGTAATAAAAACATTTCATAAAACTGACTAAACAAAATCAAGTAGTTATTACAAAACTGATAATAAAATATATAAAATAACAGTACCGGTACATTAATTTTTAAAATTAAAAATATAGAATAAAAAAATATATAATTAAGATTTTTAAATGATAAAAAAAATAAAAAAAAAATAAAAAAAATCTAATCTAGAGCACTATTTTATAACCAATCTACCAGAATAACGAACAAACTAGAATCTTCACCCTTAGAATTTTATAGATATTTCACATATATTTCCTATGGTTATTCTGCTGTTTCACAATGAGTACTATTAAAGACAAAAAAATTTCTTCTCTTTCACAATTTTACAGACTAGTAAATCTTAGGTAGTATCTTCACTTCTGAGGTAATGCTGAAAAGTTTTGTGATCACTGCTGTCATAGTTTCTTGTTCAGTCACCACTTGAAAGACTAATGACTCTCTATTTCTTTAGGCTGCAAAAACAAAGAACAAACTTTAACATGTAAAATATAATTAATATTTAGTGATGAAAACATGGCATGCAGTCATCACACTGATTTTTACGATGATGTCTTAAAATCTGTAACTAGGTTGTTTATTTATAGGCTAAAATGTCTAATCATATATTTTTAATAAGATGTATTCATGAACACAGTGCTGGACAGAAAACTGCGAAATGAACACAAAAAAAAAAAAAAAAAAAAAAAAGCCTGTTATATTAGTTTTAGCCATCTTTAACTTAACGTAGTATAATAATAATAAAAAAAAAAAAAAAATTGGTGAAGTCACTGTTCCTAAATCTAAAGTTAATAAATTTGAATTTCTCCTTACTTAATAATACTCTAAGCAATGGAGACCAAAAAAAAACAAACAATTACAAACGAACAGCTGTTCTGGATTAATTTCATATAATAAAGACCAAGCATGACAAATAGCTAGTTATTCCTTATTTATTGCAAAGTTAACTTCCTCTAACTTCCACCACACATAACTGAGTAACAAATGACTGCTATCTAACCTCTGTAGGTACGAGTTGACGTCGGTAAACCCGTGCTCTCTCGCTAGATGAACAAGGATACCCGTTGATGACTTTCCCGCTCGCTTCCGACAGAAACTACAGTTACATATACCTCTACACGGAGGACAGATCCAGCTCTGAAACAAACACACTATAACGTTACAAATAGTAAATCCTGAATCAGAAAATCGTTCCTGTCAATCTCTACAAGGATTCTAAAATTGTCCTTTCTGGGCTGGAATTCTAAAATGTTTTTTCATAGAATGTGTTATTGAAATTACAGTAGTCTTGTTTAAAATTAAACAAGTGCATTTATTAAGCTTCAAGTAATTTTTGGACATTTCAACAACCACTACACTACTATTTCTAGTAAAAAAAAGTTTTAAAAAACCAAAATTTTATTATGAAGTGTCATAAAATAAAATTTTAACCCAATGGTAAATTAAAAAAATATCTACTAGACTATTACAATAAACTATTAACAAATTTATATAATTTCATTTCATGAGTATTGTATATACCTTCATACATATAATAAATTACTGCTGTATTTGTGAGGAAAGGCTAAGATCATCTTGGAGCCGACTCTTGTATGCTGTTTAAGTGAATGATGGGTGAGGGTTATTAATACCATTGTTGAACTCTGTGTAAAATACTGATCATCGTCAGAAAATATATTTCTTTAATGATGCAGCCAACACATTTTTATTTACAATTATATCTGTGACGGGAATTTTTTTTAAATAAAAATCCCCAATGGCGCACTGGCAGGAATCAATCTCAGGTGTGTGCTTTAATCACTAGACTATCTATTCAAGTCAGCTCTGTTACTGTGTAGAATCTTAACTTACCGGATCCTTCAAAGCTTCCTTTGCATCCTCTCCGTAACGATTCCGTAAACATGGACCACAAAACTGGAAATAAGGAGTAAATATTTTACACACTTATTAACTACAGCAATGTAGTCTATTCATTACACTGGCAATAGTTGCTATTATAAAATACTTTTAAAATACATTTTATTTTTGTATGTTATTTATGTGTCTTTTTTTACTCTAAATTAATGGTTACATCAACATCAGATTTTAAAAAATAAAAATAAAATCAAACCTGACAGGGATTGATCTCTGATCCACTGCATGTCACGTCAGGCAGTTGCTTTCAACACTAATACTAGTTAAAAATATTTCACACAAACTTGAACAAGTTTTGACTGGTACCTGTCCTCTAACACCAAAACAATCTCCTGATCTACAGATCGTCTTCATGTCGTTTGTTTTCTGCCGACACTGATGGCAAGTCGAACCCTGAAAAACAAAACAAATTAATAAAAATAAACATTTATATTGTTACATTTAATACACTCCAAACATACATCATAGTCAACATCTGTACATAACCTTACTGAGAGAGAGAGAGAGATATTTATTGACACATTCAAAACATTTTATTTACGAATATAATTTATATGATTAAGGACTATCTGACTGTCAGGAAGCAAACCTGCTTTAGCCACATATTCTACTCTTTTCAATTAGAAGTGTTTTCTGACAACGCAATCACCTTTACTAAAAATGTGTTGAATGCATCGTTAAGTCAAAATAATATTTGTACACTAACATAAATGCTGTCATAACTCTTGTCACTGACGAAGTTTGCGACTAGATCTAAATCGTCCTGAGTGATCTCCTCGGCTGATTTTTTGTTGTGTATCGTCACTCGGTGTCTGACGAGGGTCGGGGGAAACGCACAGTCGACGTCCTGAAAAACACAACAACATCCGTATGAACCAAAAAAATCTGTGTTGTATACCATGAAAAAATGTGGATGACATGATAAAAACTAAAACCTTTCAGAATAAGCAATGAAATCTATGTTAGCATTAGCAAAATTAATACAAAACTATATATCTAACAATATATTCTACACATCTGTTAAATATTATTCGAAATAACAACAACAATAATATACCAATGTTATTTTTTTTTAATGTTTACTATTATAGCTAAAATACCAAATAACCGTTATTGATATATAATGAAAAGACTGACTAGACACAACAGAACATCAGGCTAGCCCCAGTAATTTGAAAACATGTTAGAAGAAAATGTGAGAAAGAAAATAACAGCAACAATAATAATAAAATAATAAACTGATCAACACAGACCTCTTCCAATTCTAAATCTTCTGAAGTGGATTCTTCTCTGCTCTTTCCACGGAAAAAGCCGAACCGCACGACCATTTTCTACAAAAGAATTAACATTTAACAACTCTCCATCTAGCAACAGCTCATATTACAAAAACAAATTAGTTATTAGTCAGGTAAAATGTTTACAACTCATCTTTGTTCTTCATTTTTTCACTGAATGTATTCCTTCCTTACTATCAAAATGGTCCTTTACCATATAACTGTACACCAATGTGTTGAGTGTGTCATTAAATAAACATTTCCTTCCTTCCTTCTAACATCCTTGATCTGAGACTGATCACTGCGACTAGGTGTGTGTTTTTTCTACGTCAATATAAGTTATAACAGTTAATAAAAATGTGTTGAGTGTGTTATTAAATAATTAAAAAAATGTTTTAAACTACCTCCGGCGTAGACGCAGGTGTGGAGTAAGACGATGATGCTGATGATGACACTGACCCACGGCGACCTCGTGACCGGGTCATCATGGGTGGCACACTTGGAACAAAGCGGCTCTCTCTCCGCGGGTTCCGACGTAACGGAACGTCCAGACTATTTCTGGAAGTGTTACGAGGCTTCTGTGAAACAGAGACAATAACCATAATTATTTATTTATACATTTTCAGTCAAAACTCGTCTGAAAATATGGTAGCCCAAAATTAGTATCTTATAAAAACAAGATAGCCCAAATCAAAATTTTCGGGTAACTAATGCTGTCATCTATATTAAAGTTGCCCAGATTGGCAACTGGCTAATTTGAGTCTGGCATTTTGAATAAAAAAAGTAATACTTCAAAATTACTATATAATTTAAGCACTAATATTTTGTACAACCTCACGTACACTTTTTCCAAAGATGTTTTTCACAACCAATGTTTGTAAATCAATTTACATTGCTACAACAAAGAAAAGGTAAACCTCAACCGCTATAAAACCCCACAATATAAACGTAATCAAAAAGGTAAACTTCAACCACTATAAAACCCCACAATATAAACGTAATCAAAAAGGTAAACTTCAACACTATAAAACCCCACAATATAAACGTAATCAAAAAGGTAAACCTCAACACTATAAAACCCCACAATATAAACGTAATCAAAAAGGTAAACTTCAACACTATAAAACCCCACAATATAAACGGAATCAAAAAGGTAAACCTCAACCACTATAAAACCCCACAATATAAACATAATCAAAACACTGAGGAAACAAATAAACAAGCCTAGTATTGCATAGTTTTAACAATTTGGTAAAAACACAATACCATAATTATTTTTTTAAATTATGTATTAGTATTGCCATGGCAGACAACATTAAAATTTTTAGGAACTATTTCAATAATTTATCACTAAGTAAGAAATGAATTATGATTCAATAAATATACGTAAAGTTCATAAGCAAGAGAACCTACATAACAAAATATAATTAAAGGCATATTGACAAAGATTTACAGACTTCATTTCTCCATATATTAATTATAAATTGAATGCACTTTTACTTAAGATTATGGGGCCTTATTCACAAAGGAGTGTAAAGTTACACTTGCATGTAACGTAACTTTTACATCTCATCATTGGCTGAAAGCAGTGTTTGACATCATGGACCAATGGTTAGTCGTACACTTAGTACTAAGTTTTGAACGTAAATTTACACCCTTTTGTGAATAAGTCCCATGATTCTGTAGAATATGTTGAAATTAAACCACAATGGACAGAAGTATACTACGTCATACCTCGCAAGTAATAGTTTTATTATTTAATGTGTAAACCATGATCACGATTCTATTATTTATGAATTTAATGTTTAATGAAATACATTAATTATGTAGATGGCTACATATGATAAATTTATGGACAAAATTTGACAAAACAATTAATGAATGAATGTTTAACGACACCCCAGCACGAAAAACATACTGTCTGTAGGGTGTCAGAAAAAGGTTAGGACAAAACAAATATATATTTTTTCAAGTAAATTTATTTGGCCATTAAATATATCAGTCTGATAAAGTTATTTCTCAAGATATTTTTTATTAATGGTTAAATCGGCGCTGGATGTTAGAAAGTATTCTTATAACTGTAAACACGGTACGAGGTTGAAAATTGTTAACTCCCTTGGTTACTGAACAAATAAGTCTACCGCTAATGTGCTTTTAGAACACAATAGCCTGACGTCCATGGATAGTATTTAATTTTTAATCTTGGGCCAGTAAATAATTACAGAATTACAGTGAATTTCAGGCATGATCATTTATTTTTGTATCTATTCACTTTCTGGCAAGTAATATTTAGAAAAATTCCAGCAGCCCTAGGGCCGTACAGGCTACACAAGAGTGTAAATTTAAATTTGGAACGTAATCGTAAATCTGGATCTTATCAGTGCCCATGACGTCAGGTGCTACTTTAAGCCAGTGATCAGATATAAATTTATCTTACATATAAAACACAACTTTACACTCTTTTGTGAATAAGGCCACTACTTTATTAGGTTTGCAGCAGCAGCTGCTTGTACAGTACTACTTACTTTGACTAATGGTGGAACACAGGGCAGAGATCCTTTCAACTCGGACATCAGCTGCGCTAACTGAAATTTTATAAAAAATTATATATTAAAAATTTAATTATTAATCCCTTTCAACTCGGACATGAGCCAAGATAACTGCAGAAAATTTAAACAGTTATTTAATGACATCATCCCCCAAACTTTTATTAATCAGGGGTCGACATTAACTAATTTTATCACTAGACCAGTGGTCTAGTATATCTTAAATCTTACTAGACCTGACACAATATCAACTAGACCAAAACGTTGAATGACAAAATATACCTTTAAGCAGGTTCAATTTTTTAACATTTTGCTTCTTACTGCATAATTATTATATCATGAATATAGATAACGATTAACTAATGTTACCACTTGAATAAAACAATATTCATAACTCATTGCATCACATCTAATTATTAAATCTTGGAATATATATATATTATTATTATTATTTTTTTTTTATATATTAAATCCACTAGTGTATGAGAAGGAAAAATTTATGTTTCATTCATTCACTAAATGGCAAATTAATACATTGCTAATAAATTGTCAACACGACAAGTCGGGCTAGTAAGAAATAGTTATGACTAGACCGAACCCACTGTTTACTAGACAATGTTATTTGGTCGTGCCTTAATGTCGAACCCTGTTAATGGTTAAAATCTTTTCAACTTGGACATCAGCTAACTGACAAAATACATAATTTAATTTAATGACACTGTCCCTACATTTTTTTAATTGTTTAGTTTGCTAACTTGGACATCAACAAAGCACAGTACAAACACTCTCAAAACAACTGTAAAGTAAACAAGTTTTCTAGAATATGATGGTAACGTCCGTGACCTGTGACTGTCAGTCAATCTAATAGCACTAAACATCTTCTAAATTATACTGAGATTTACCACTAACAGTGAATTTCGAAATCTACTGAACATTATTATATCAAATAAAAGTTTAATAAATTAAAAAAATCCTCAGCACGCTGACGTTTACTAATATAATGCTAATTGAGTTCCAACATTCTAACAGCCAAGCATAAATCTCACCATGGCTTTGTTTTCTTCAACATTTTTATCTCTCAGCTGTTCATACTCGCTCGCCTTCTTTCTAATGCGCATCTGAAAACAAAGATGGAATTGCCACATTACAAAATCTAAGATTAAGACACAATGAATATTTCTCCTGCTTTGGACGGAGTCACTGACCATGCCGGAGACTGGCCTGTGTGTGGGTGTGTTTGAAACTTGAGAGTATGTGGACATGTAAATTAGTTTCCCCAGTACCAATCACAATGAATATGGGCGTCTCAGTAACCTAGTGATGTAATGGAGTACACATCCTAAAATTTTACAGAAATAAGCTTAACATAAATTATTTTTTCTTAATTTTTTATATTTTTAAATATTCTATTTAACAAATAGCAGAGGACTTGGCTTGTTCTTTTAAAAGTTTTACTTTTACCAGTTAAACTGAATAACGGTGATTTTAATGGATGCATCCCATTGGGCTGCATCTTGCTTCGGGCAGTGATCCCTAACTGATGTAACAAAAACAGTGGTATGTGCTACCATGTCTGTATGAATCGCGATATGATGGTGTACATCAAATATCCCTTTCTGCTAACTGCAGGTTTCCTTCTCACTATCACAATAATCCTTAACATTATGCCTCATGCCATAAAACAAATGTGTTGAGTATACTGTTAAAAAAAACAACTTCTCCCTCTCTTGCTATTAGTAATAGTATTAAAGCTACTATGTTGAGATAATTTTTATTTAAACATTTAGAAAAGACAATCCAGTCATGTCATATCTAACTGGCACGCTCCACACCAGAGGCATTATGCTGCAATTACTATCTAGGTCACATACAAATGCTTTATATTAGTACATGTTCTTTCACGAGGAGACCCGCCTCGCTCAAACAAAATGGTGAAATTCGTATTTAGCGTTTGACAATATCCATTGATAGTGAAGGCTAACAAATGTAATTCAGGTATTGTAGGGCTTGTATGTTTAGTAACCAGTGTTAAAACATGGTAAAATTAAGAATGTAATTTTAAAACATGGTAAAGCAGACAGTGTAATTTTAAGCTCAGTCAGAGGTTGAGCCTCTATGCTCATTCACTGATTCAGTCTTTGTGTCTGGTATATTTAATCTAGAAGACACATTGAATTATATATATTTTTTTGCTTTCTGTGCTTCACAACTGGAGTACAAAAAGCAATGATATGTACTGTCATGTCTTTCATCTATGTACATACGTATAGGCCAACAAATGGTTCATGTTAATGTTAAAGATCCTATCACGAAATATTGTAAACAGTAATCTTGAGTAAATATCTGCTTGTTAGTCACATAGTGGTACCACTAATTTTACGGTAAAAAAGTACGTTTAGATTTGGGGTAAGGGTGGGCAGGAGTAATGAATTGGGGGGGGGGGGGTTAAAT
>JAUTBW010095690.1:0-10021 GCA_032361425.1 Peltospira smaragdina | reverse complement strand
ATTGGCTTAGAATATTTGCTTACAAGTACAAAATCAGTGCTAACCTATCATTTTTGACAGCAATAGCAACAGAAGAAACTGTCTGAAGGAACTCTAAATCACTGCTGGTTTGGCATTCTGTTTAACACACGTTTGTCCAGTCTATCTACTAACAAGCGGGGGGTAAAATATGGGAATAAACTACAAGATGTTATGTTTATAACTGTTTTCTACTAATTAAAATGGATGTTAAAATGAGGATCTTAAAGAACGACTTCAGTATTTTTAGAAATGAAAATACGGCTTAGTCCTTCTGATTTTAAGCTGGGGTTAACAGAAGGCAATATAAATCACAAAAGGAAAGGAAAGGTACAGGAATATTTGTTTAATGACACCACAGCACAAAATAAAAAAGGTTACATATTAGGAACTCGTCTTCCAAATATACATGTATACCATAAAGGTTTAAGTAATATGGGTAGGATTTTTGATAAATGACAAGATATTGGCTTAGAATATTTGCTTACAAGCTGGGGTTAACAAAAGGAAGAATAAATCACAAGATGGCATGATCTAGAAAGAAGACTTCCACAAATTAACTCAGGAATTAATTAACATCTGTATAAAGGTCTTGAGTAATGAGTACATTTTTACAAATTTTAAATTGATGTTTTTTAACAGCAAGACAGTGAGTCAATCTACTTACAATCCAGTATTAAAAGAAGTTGCTAAAAGAAACATTTCAAACTAAACTTTGATAGTTCTACTAGTCCAAATATAGGCATTTTAAAGAATGTGTGGAATATTTTAAAAGATATGTCTGAAATCATTTAAACATGGCTTTTTCTCACATTCGAACTACATCAAGTACAGTATATAATCCTACACGTTTTGTAAATGTTATCTTTAAATGTGAGCACTGTATAAGTAATGTTTACTCTAATTTCCAAATTTTAAGAAGCTCTGTTGAATTCTTTACAAACACCAGCTGTAAGCAAATTGCTCCTATCCTATCTGTACTGAGAATGCAACCATTAGTGCAACCATGCACCAGCCTTGTGCAAGCTAGCATTATGTCTGTGTATGTCTGACTGGCTGACGTGGAAAGGATACAAGCTGAGATTAACTCAGCTTTGCATCCACGAACTGATGGTCTGTTTAAAGCTATGTCAATAGAGAAACTGTAGACATTTGTGCACATTCACTAAATAACACAGAGAAAACAGTACATGGATATTTTTACGAAAAAACAGTGAATGGATATTTTAAAACTAAAACTAAATAAATTATTCTTTGGTAAATTTATACAAATTGAATTTGAGTAAAACAATATTTAAAATGAAAGAAAATGAAACAATTTAGGGTGTCAGGGAGTTCATTATCATTAAAAGTAAAACTTTACAAGACAATGTAGCTATTTTATAGTACATAACATATATCCTAAGTACAACCAATTCAGTATTATTTTGGAAACACGAATACATGAATGTATGTTTACACAACAGCTATATAATTAGTTTTGTCCTCCCTGCCCTCTTCCCCACCCCCAATCATACCTAACAGCATGTTGAGTCAGGCTGAAGCTAAAGCTATAACAATTCTGATTTAAAGATTGGTCTGGAGCCAAACTCGGAGAAATCTTCAACAGTCATCAGTGATTCAGATTTATAGCTTGGCTGCTTTAATCAGAAACCATAAACAAAGGGAAGGAATCAATATTCCAAGTGACACTTACGTGAGTCACAAGTGTTTGCCAGCACAAACGACTGTTGTATAACGGTATCAGAGTTAATCATTTGATAATCGGTATTGGGAGTTAATCATTCAATAATAACTTGGTCCACCTGCTGTGATTTAAGTAACACTGCTGATAAAGTGTACTGTTCAAATTAACATGCCCAGGTAGTTTACACAAAGGAGTAGCAATGACCCATAAGCATTGTTTGTTAGTAGGTGATTAAGTGTTAAGAAAGGTTGATGAAAGGAAAGGTGTATATGTATTTGATATAAAATACTGTTTCTATACATTTTTTTATTTATAATTATAAAATTTTCACATTTCTATTTTGAGTGTGAGGGGTAATTCTAATTTATTTTAAAATCCATTTGATGTAAAAAAAAAATTAATATGATTTTTTTTTAATGAAATAAAATGATATTTAAAAATTAACACTATACAGATAAATAATACTACAATAAATAAATACTGACTACCAAAATTACAAATACAGTTTTATTAAAAATATTTGGTTGTAACAAAAAGAGAAAAGTATATGATACAAATCTCAAATTTAACACCAATAAACAAACTACCCTGACATATCTAATCAATAGTAAGTTACTTGAAAGAAACATTGGAAAAAAATGTGTGTTTACAAAGACATAAATTGTGATAACTATCACACCAAACAGCCATAGTCTGACAAATTGCCTGATAATAGGTTGTGAATATGTAGCTATTTCAGTCTCTTTCTAAACCTTGCCTTGGCTGTGTAAGCTAGGAAACATGCATGTGTTGTAGAGTTAAAGATTAAAAAGCTTCTTTATATAACAAAATATGAAATATTTAAGCAGTAAAATATTTTTATAGTATTATTCCCCAAAAATAAAAATAAAGAAATAAACATATAAAACAAAAACATGCAAAGAGTGAAAGCTTTAGACCAACTTTCATTAAAAAAAAAAATAATAATAATAATTAAAAAATGCTATTTAATTTTTGTTAGCATACATTATTTTCTAGTTATTATTTTAATTACATATCAGAAATGAAACTGGCTGCAAATTATTTATAAAATAATATGAAGTGTTATTTTAAAATACTCACTGTTTTTAGCAAATACTAACAATTAAACAAATAATAAATAAGTAATAAAATATTTTGGTGTTTTTAATAATTCTGACATTCATAATACAACACAACCTTGCTACTCCTAAAACAACAGAAATCTATGAATGTTTACCAAAATCAAACACAGTGAGAGCATGAGATTTTAAGATGCCCTGACATTTACTCAAACAAAATCCACTCACCTCACCCAGATATCAAAACAATATTCTATCACAGAACACAGTCCACTGACATTACCCCTACACTTGTACTATTCTGCATACACTAACCCATCAACTATATCAACAAATGTAATCCACAATAACAATTTGTGTCCGATAACTCACGTCTAACTTTTAAAATTGAACTACCTTTCTTCCCTCAGCCCGTGAAAACACAACAGCCGGTATACAGAAGCCTCATCCAAGCATGAAATCTTCGTCTGTTGTGAGAAGCTGATCTTTAACCAATCTCTCAGTCCCTGTTCCACTGAGCTGTATCAATCTCTTGTTCCAGTGAGCTCTCTCATTCGCATGTTGCCACCGAGAGAAACACAGATAGAGAAAGAGAGAGAGAACCCAAGCCCGGCAAGGCTTCCTACAAAAAGCCAGCCTACTCAGTCTGTTGAGTTATAGACGCAGACAGCAGAGGCATAAAGTCAGGAACAAAAGCCAGCTTTTATGATTTATTGCTCCACGCTATTGGGCTGCTGTCACTATCCAGCATCTGCTCCTCCCCCCATCCTTTCTCCCACCCAGGGAGCAGGCTTACCTCAAAAACACACACGCGTCTTGTCTACTGCCATAGCAACAGAAAAAAGCATCGTTTGAGGTGAAGTGTGTTTTTGAGGTGAGTAAATAGTGAAAAACAGTAAAACTGTCAAGAAAGCCAGGGTGCAGATATTTGAAGAAACAGATTGGTGTGATGCTCACAATTCTGGGTCATATCTCCTGTTTTGATTAACTCATGAACCATGAGAACATTCTGAGAAACAATTGGTGTATTGACAAAGTAACAAAGAACAGCAGCAAAATGCAACAAAAGAGATACAAGATATAAAACTGAATACTAAACCCCATTTTTAAAATCTTTTTCTTGTTTGATAAGGTCTAATATTAATATAGTTTTCATATTTCATTTTTTTATTTACACATTTATATCATCTAATATACTATCTATCACCTATTATACTCTATTATGGAGAATGAATTAAATATGCATTTAACACCATTTATCTATGGTTATATGGTGTTCAGACATATAGTTAAGGACAATTAGTGAAAAAAAGAAACAATACTACCACTAAATGGGCTATCGTTTCCAATGTGCAGCAATAGATCTTTTATATGCACCACTGTATTCAGGATAGCACATACCATGACCTTTGTTACACCAGGTCCATCAATTAGTATCAATCTGAAGACCACTGCACAATATTCAAAGAATGTCCTAACTATATTTGATCACAAATGTTTATTTTAATGAACTATCTGCTATCTTACTCAAACACATTTTATCAACAACTTTGGTTTAAATTTTAATTTCTATTTAATAAAAAATAAAATAAAATAAGTAAAGAAAATATACAAATGTTAAAATATCTTGAGTATGTTTATATAAATATACTTTTTTCTAAAGTATCTTGAGTTAAATGTAAACAGGGTTATCTGTTAATATTTGCTTAATTCAGGATAACTCAAAGTAATGAAATATTTATATAAACAATACAAGTGTCTGTTACATGAGATAAAAGACTAAATGAAGTTATGTACACAAATCTCTTCATATAATACCATAAATATCCAGTGGGTTTAATATGTGTGTTTAATCACAGTCTAATATATCAAAGTATGACTGTGATTTACATACATCTAGCACCCAAGCAATAAAACATTATCGGAAAATGCACATCAGCTACATCAGGAAGAAGAATCACATTAAAGAAATGCAGTCAAAGAACACAAAATGTTTGATCTTATGTAACATTTTACCTGGGGCAGGTATAACATAGGTGTAACATAAATATGAAACAAATGTTGTTTGACCCCAGAACAGCAAAAAAGGAAGCCAAGAAGCCAAAGATAAATGTTGTAGGGTAGGCAGATGGTGACTAGCTGTGTTCAGGGACTAAACTGAGCATATCAATTACAGTATTAAGTGTGAATGATTTGTTCATTAGGTTATGATTATTTTAATCCATACACACATTTAGACAATGAGCTAGCAAAAAGACTACATATGAGTGACATATTACTGCTGGTTCATTCCCAATAGCTGATGTACTTAGTGCTGAGGTACTGTTAAACTTTCTGACATATTACTGGAAATATTGTTTACACCATTATTTTTTTCTTTATTATTACAAGTCCCTTACGCCAACAGAAGGCACATTCACTAATCTACTGCCTAAGAAATATTTGTGGCACAAAGAGAAAACCATATCAGACTTTCAGCTCTGTGCTGTTTGTCTACACCAGAACTTAACTCATTAACACTGCACTTTTATCATAACCGCAAATTAATGCTGTAGTAACTGTCAAAAATGTCAAAAGTGAATTGAAGATGGTTAAATATAAAATGAACTTGCATGAGTTATCAGTTTAAATGTTAGATTTAGATGGCAGTTGGTTGCAGAGAGAAATACATGTACACCTACAGTGAAGTAACACTGTGTCCTGCTCCCCACATGTCCTGCCAAAGCACCCCCACCATCTGTCAGACAAATCACTGCAAATAAATGTTAATGACATCACAGAATTTCCTCTCTCTATTTATTAACCAAATTTCCCCACATATCAACAGAAGGCAGCAATCTCACCTGTTTTTCCTGCAGACAGATCTGTGATTACTAAACCCCAAAACAGATCTGGACTTCATAAAAATCTTTACTCAGAAAGCCGGAAGTGAGCAATAGAGAATGTTCCTCAGCAAACACCTACATCAAAAGTACACACACTATGATGGAATATGCATCTAGAAATTTATTTCTTCTTCAAGAAGCAATTTCCTTCATATCCAGTTACAGACATTTGCAGACTTCAAAACTCATCAGACTATTTTATGGTTCTTCAACTTGTCTGATGTTTTTTTGCCCAATGGCATTTAACCGTTTTTGCAGAAAGCAGAATCCTTGACGAGGGCAATAAAATTCAGATGAGCCCTAATGCTCCAGATATGCACCCAGTGCAGCTGCATAAAACAAGCTTTTTTATTTGTATAATGGCTTCTTATTGTTACATGTATTACTAAATGTATCATCATCATCATTGCTGATCCTTGCTTGTGTTTGTTTTGGTGATTATTTGTTTTTGTTATGTTTGATTTTTTGTGAGGTTTTTTTGTTTTATTTTTTGTTTTATTATTTTATTTTATTTTTCAAATAACAATAATTCTAATATAACCATGAGTGAAAATACAGTGATTTGTGCTTTTCAATTAATTAAGAAATTATTTGTTTGTAACTGTTTAATTAATGTGTGTATTCAAATACTGATCAAAGCTACACTTATTGTAAACCATAAATATGCAGTTGCACTCAGTAGCAGGAACACATGTTTGTGAGGGTAGGGGTTTACATAGTCCCCCACCAATTGAAATTGCTTTGTCTATAGTCTCTGAAACAACTGATAATTTTTCTTGCTTAATTTATTATAAAATAAAACTTTAAAACTAAAATAATTATTTAATCCCTTTGTCAATATTGTCGACCCGAATTATGCAATAACAAAGCAGAACATATGTATTTTTTAATAAAATAATAACACTGACACATTCGAAATTTTATAATTTAAAAACAATACAACACTAACTGAAAATTTCAGAGAAATGATGTCAATAGTTTTTCAAAGATTGCTTTGATTATACATTGAGATTTTAAACTGTAAATC
The DNA here is from genome assembly GCA_032361425.1 of Peltospira smaragdina. Lineage (NCBI taxonomy): Eukaryota > Metazoa > Mollusca > Gastropoda > Neomphalida > Peltospiridae > Peltospira > Peltospira smaragdina. Next base: position 3,325 of record JAUTBW010095690.1, on the reverse strand, counting down.
TATTGTATGTATACATTTACATGTATATCAAAGTACACTTATAACAAACTGCAAGGGACCAAAAATATTAGTGTATTATAGCAGTAGTTCCTTAAATACCTAATAATAACATAGAAAGACAAAAATGGGACTTTATTAACAGTTCGTTATATTCTGTAGTTCATTATAAGCGTACTTTACTCTACTTCCAAACCTAGACTGAACAACTATTCCCATAGTTTCAGTTCAGAATATTCTTCTATAATGTTTCATTTTTATGATGATCTACATTCCATACAATTATGTAATTTTCTGCTGAAAATACACAGGAAACAGATGTAATGTACAGCTGTTCACTGTAAACACTGTAAAAGTTATGATATGTTGTGAATTTGAAGCTATATATGTTTTTGATTTAATGGTGTACTTACACATTTTGAATGTGGATTTATAGCATCTGACACATAGCAAAATATCTCACACATGAAAGTTTGCTGCTGCATGACTTAGAATTTTTTTAAAATTATTTTAGCCGCAAGCTAACTTTTACATGCTGCATTCCACAGAGAGGATAGTACCTAACATGACCATATGTAGACCAGTTGTGGAGTAGTGGTTAGAACATAGTGTGCCAATGGCAGTCATCCAAATTTGCAACAGCAATCTATACTATTCTTTTCATAATCTGTACAAATTTAATTTAGTGACTTCGAGATGAACTTCAAAGGCTGTACTAATAATTATATTCTCAGTCTGACAATCAGCATGCTAATCTAGAACACCACTGCTGAGTTATATGTGTACTTATTCTTGGGGGACAGATTATATTTCTGGTTCTAGGTACATGGTTAAAGACTGTGTAGATTTGAGTAAACCTATGTCACTGCTTCACGTTTAATCCTTGCTAATTGAAAAGCAAGCGATCTTCGTTTATACCACTCAAAAATCAAAACAAAAAACAACAAAACAAAACCAATTTTCTTTACTTAAAATAAGGTTACTGTAGACCAAACATTTATTAAAGGATGCATTTGTAAGTATTACATCACAGTTTGCTATTAAATTTGAGACTGCATTACACCAGTTACAGAACAATGTCTGGATAAATAGCTCAGTGAGTCCATCAAGTGCAATAGAACTGAGGACCTGTCACACAATGAGCAGATGCTCTACACTGAAATGCTACCCACTCAAACATATGGCAACAGACTTTGATCAGAGGTAACAGGAATTAAATCTTACAAAACAAATATTACATGTAAATTACATTTTAAAACATTATTTTACCAAAATGTTATAATACATTAATTAAAAAATTCCTATTTGCTTTTAATATTCTAAGGAATAAATCAGTTATGAATACGGAAATTATTTATGATTTATTAGAAAAAAAGGCAAGAGAAATCAAAATATAAATTTGTCCATTAAAATAAATATAACAACTTGCTTAAATACATAATTCATCTGCTAAAATCAAAGGTTGTGTTTTTCTCCCACATCCAATTTTCTACATTAATTCATGTTCATCAGACATCAAACTGGAAACTTCCTCTGTAGTTAATGATTATCTTAACAACATAAAAAACTGACAGGCGACTTGCAAACTGTTAGAAATCATCTACACAGACTCGTCTTTGATGTGAGATCAGGGTGAATTATGACTATCAAGCATGTCACACCGTCCAACCAACAAAAATTTAAAAACTATTGATTAACCATCAAACTGGGCAGAAAGGGCCATTTTACAGATGAATTCACGTGTCCATAACTTTTGAAATGGATCCGTGAGTCGACGTTTTTCATTAGTCATCTGTGTGCTGCAGTAAGTCGTAAAAATTATGCGCAGGCAACCAAAGTTGTTCAATGACTAATGCGTGTAGTTTATGATCGTCAGTTCAGTTGGCTGATTATAAAGGGCGGGTAACTCAATGAGATCAGAGGGACGTTTGCTCAACTGTTAACGCCTTAATGCAAAAGTGGCAAATTTGTATCTTTGTTTTCAATTTTATGGCTCCATTTACAAACTGTTTTACGACCGAATGATTGTCATAATTATGCAAAATGTGACGTCAAGCACTTGGTGTTTTGTGATTGCATAATTAGTTTGATCTGCATAAGACCAAACATAAAATATTATCCATCTCGGCAATTCCCCTGCAGCTGATGCAGTAATGTAACAAATATTATGCAAGCAATCATCAATTTCTTACGCACACAATCATCAATTTCCTAATGCGGGCCGAGAAGATAAAAAGAATCTGGCAGCTGATGAAAGCTATTGTAAGTCTAGAGCCAAGCACATGGGAAATGACCATAATAAATGAAATATCATAAAGTTCCCGTCTTGCCTGGGGTATTCATTCACTACAATCACACTATTCATCAGACTATTTGGTGAACTGGGGTAAACATGGCACGGATTTGCCTCAGAATTACTTCAACAACTGTTCATGGTAATCTTGAGTTTTCAGACCAAAGCAACAGGCCGACTTCTACTTGAATGCCTTTCTCTGAGTCTGAATGCTCAACTAAAAAGGATAAATGTTTAACAACACCCTCATTAAACCAAACTGCACCAGATGATGAATTTTCAATATGAAAGCTGACAAAGAAACTGTTGGTTTTGGTTTCGATATTTGCTCAGTGGTACACAACACTTTCTGATGCATAATCAGTCTCATGGCGATTACTTCTGGTGATCAAGCATTTTATTATTTTTCATAAAAATTTAATGCGTTTAATACCAAAATAATAGTGGATAATTATATACAGGAGTAGAATGGACCAGGGATACAATTTTCTGTTAATATGCTGTATGGACTCCCACCATGAGTAACTGGTTGGAGTTTTTTTTAAATAAACATCCATGACATGTTAAAATGCCTTTGAACTGGTGTCATTAGTCCATCAAAAGCTGAATCAACCAATGAAAATAGAGAAAATATCAAAATCAGCCAACCAATGAGTATGTAATAACGAAAGATAAATGTTACTGTGACTGTACTGAGCCAGGACTCGCACTGTCGGTAGCCGAATTAGCCACTGGCTTATTTTTACACAATATTGGCTAAAATTTTGGATAAGCCATTTAGTGAACTTAGATTTTCCTCTTTTTGCAAGAGACTTTCCTCTTTTTGCAAGAAACTATCAAAAAACTAAATACTGGAAAAGTTTGACAGCTTCACTGAACGGTAGACCAAAACATGTGGCAATGTGTTTGTCAGCTTTGACAAATGTTTATCTATCTATGGTTTCAAACATTTACTGCTTATTTATCCACCTGAGATCTTTGGTTAATTACAAAATTTGGTTTACCTACCAGAGTGGAGTTTGGGGGGGGATATTA